>NQII01000038.1:443673-610566 GCA_002778355.1 Clitarchus hookeri
TTCCTGATACTCCACACACACATACACGCTTCTTTTCAAGATATACGTTAATAACTTTTACTGCGGCTCTAGACAAGGCAGAGGATCATGGAAGGAAACAGCTATGCCCTATGGGCAAGGAGGAGCCATTCCAGCATTTACCTGGAGCGATTTCAGACACTCATGGAAATCCGAAATTAAGGTCACTGGTCAAAAAATTTATCTCAGGTACTTCCGAATGTGAGACAGTTGGTAGCACTGCGCCACGTTGATAGGTTTGTGCTCTTGTGTTATTTGTGTTTATAATGTAGGGCGGCTGCTTTGGCAGTAACATAAACCTATGTAAAACATTGATTACACAAATGTATTATTTTCTTATGAAGTATTTGAATTCAGGAATGTTCGAGCTACATACATCACGAGTGTTGACTCTTTAGCATTTTTCGTAAGGACTCATATTTCTTATTCTAAATGACATGAAGCTCATCCCTTTCAGTTATTGCATATTATTTTACCATAAGTATATCAATATATTTCACTTTTTCATCTGTTGACCGTCTTGTGAATAGCTTGTAATGTGGTAGCATCACGTGGAAAATGCAGAAATATGTCATTGTATTCACTCAGAAAACTACCAATTTTATTAACCATGTAGATTTATATTTTCCAGAAAATTCTGAATATGTGTTTTTATTTTCTACACCAACACACACAGTAATCAAAAAACTGTCTGCAACAAATTTTTTGTTCCTCTGGTTTTACTTTATGGCGTGGCAACAGAACAATAATATCTAAACAAAAACAAATAATTAGGAGCAGCATGAATATTTTCATGTGCAGAAAATGTAAAATGTCTTTGGGGGCTAAACGGAGATAAACGAATGGTTTCATTAATAAAGCTTACGAAGAATGCTGATTTCAAGAGGAAATTTTTGGAATAAGACACTTTGGGTAGGCCAGCTCTTTGGCTACATAGCCAAACCAAAACGTGGCTCTGACAAAAATGACCATATAAATTAAGAGCGAAAAAAACTGGTACAGGCGTGCGTATGCAAATAACAGAGGCGTGGAACCAATCAGAGTAACGCGATGCGGTCGGCAGCTAGATCGGTTATTGCTGCTACAATGGCAGGTTGTCAAGATTCAAGTGAGTTTGAACGTGGTGTTACAGTCGGCGCACGAGAGATGGGACATAGCATCTCCGAGGTAGCAATAACATTTGGATGTTCGCGTACGACGATTTCACGAGTGTATCGTGAATAACAGGAATCCGGTAAAACATCACATCTTCGACATCGCTGCGGCCGGAAAAAGATCGTGAAAGAACGTGACAAACGACGACTGACGGTAATCATTAAACGTGATAGACTTGCAACCACTTTCTCAAATTGGCGCAGATTGGATTAGTGGACTGCCCTGCAGGATTCATGGTGTAAATTGCCTCCTGCATACCTTCAGACATTAGTCGAGTCCATGCGACGTCGTCTTGCGACATTCCTTCAGGCTCCTGGTTAGGGGGGTGGGGGCATACACGATATTAGGCAGGTGTACTATTTTTTTTGGCTCTTCAGCGTACACACTAAGAAATGGTTCGCAAATACACCACACCAGTGTAAATGTATAGTGAGAAAGAGAGGATGGTAAAGTTTTTTCCAATACATTCATGGTAGCGTTTCTACTTTTGCTCAGGAGTCAAATGCTTGGTATGTTGTCAATTATGTATTGTAGCGGTGCTTAATATTCATATAATTGAAGCCTGCTGTATGGTAGTATTTCCATACACTTTATAGGTTATAAACTTCCAATTGAGTGTAGGAAATTTACTAGGAAATTTTTTCTACTGTATATTAATAAATTATATATTATCTTTAGCTGTTAATGTTAACTGTTTCAGTGCAGGCAACCTGAAACGTAATGATCTTGCGTATTATAGAATACACGTTTTTATTAATGAGAAATTAGTTCGAATTATAAATAATAATTTTTACGAATATTTACAGTGAGTGCTTTATAATTGATATACTTGTATAGCATAGTTAATTTCCAGTTACTATGCCCATATGATTGTAGTAAGGCCAATAAAGTTTAAGGTATAATATAATGCCAATGTGACCGTCCGATCTAAACACATATTAATGTCTATAGGCCTATGCAACCATTTCAAGAGTACAATTCTGCTGTCTATTTAAAAAGTAAAGCTCTTATACATAAAATATATAGGTCAACACTACCCACGCCTAAATATAAAACTAAAATAATACGATGGAACTATGACATTCACGCTCAGAACAATTAATTTCTTCATAAAACTAACATTTTGAAAAATAACAGTTCCACAACGATACTACGTTACTGGAATTATTCGTCTCGGAAAATGTTTGGAAGCGTGTATTTGTACAATACAATATTGGGTGTTACATATAATACGTTAGTATAACAATTGAAGAAGATCATGATATCATGCAATAACGCCCAAAGTTAATTTTCTTAAATGTTATCGAATGTTAAGGATCCTACTTTTTTGCACATTACCCTCTATCTTTTCAGCTGTATCCCACCCGCCGATCTTTTGGCGGACTACGATCGCATAAATCAACACCCGCTTTTTCGTATGAAATAATCTGCTTCGTACTGAATTTATTTCTCATTACGTAATGCAGGCAAAGTTAGTATAAATTTTATACGGAAATAGAAAGCGTAGCAATTACATTACCTCTGTAGAGCCTGAAAAGTGTTCCAAAATTTGTTAACAAGTATGATAAATAGTATATACAAATATCTTAGGGCAATTCGTTGCCTCATAATTTTGGTTTAAACGATTAAAATTTTTGCAGTTATTCAAGTTGTAACAAATCACTCAACATTTTGTTGTCTCAAACACATTTTATTGTTCCAGAAAGCATTTGACTGCCTCTCGTCACTTTTCCTTATATTAAATAATATTTTCACCACAATTTTTTGTTATATATGCCAGTACACGTGTACGGATGGAATGAATAACACATCAATTAGCCCGCGCTGTTAGTGCTGAGAAAGCTACGTAAGCCAACTTGTCATGTATGCATCACTCAAGATATTGACTCAGCCCTTAGAAAATGTAAATTACATCTTGAATTCAATTCACCGAAGTTAGTTTAATAAATATGTAATCGGCCTTTACCACGCTTGCAATGAGAGTGAATCTCAGAAAGAAGTGCAGTATTTTGCCAGTGGCCAATCTTGTACGAGAGACCACTGGGGAAACGTGTTCTCGCAGAACAGTTAAATCATTAAAACCACCTTAACCAAGGCGTGATACTCGTGTGGCGAGAGGGTAGAAACAATTTCTGTTTGAGCCCAGCCTGATTTGGTGCTCATGTAGATTAATTTACTTTGATTCAGGAGTTCTATAACCGTTCTGTGACCTAAAGCACAGACACAATTTTGTTACCAACAGTGTTACACATGTAACATATACCATGTGGTTACAGGAAAAATATTGAATCCACTCCGACTTGGTATATAATTGTATCGCACAGAAAAACGGTAATATAAAATATACCCTTACACTTGCTATAATATACGTGATTATAATAGTTTGATAAAATTGAAAGTAATGTTGGGGTAAAGAGAGGCGCAGTCCCTCCAAGTCCGAGTCACATGCACCACTGCAACCGCACCCGCCTATGGTGAGCAGTCAGTAATGAAGTATAAATGGGCGTCTGGACACTCTAAGGATAATAAATTTCTCTTGGTACCGAATATATTTACTTGGATATTGTTTGTTTCTTTTGAACTTTATTTGATTAACACAGCTAAACTGCTCTTGCCTAAAATATTTGAATACATTCCCTTGAACCGCGTGCTATTGTAAAATGTAATGTCTTGGGTCAAATACTATTTTGGTTCTTACAACATAATCAGCATATATTTAGTACACACAATAATTTCGCGATGGTTGTCGTACTTGCCATATTATCAAGATAGATTAAAATTACTAACTTGTTTCGAATTGAGCAAATATTTTGTTGCCATGAACAATATGAAACAAAAAAATTTGTTAGAGTACCGATTTACATTAGGCTGGCTGCACCATATTTCTTCGAAATTACAGCTTGAGCGTTCTTATATATTATGTGTTGATAGCTTGCTGACGCATGCATACATTGACTCTTTATGTACCTTCCGTCAGCTGGAATTTCTTTTCAAACGCAAAATAGAGACCAGCTCCCCCTCCACCCCTTCTAGATAGGTTCAAAGAAGATGTTAATTTATGTTTACCAAGTGATAATAAACTTTTTCTTTACTAATTATATTTATAAAAAAACATAATCAGGTACAATGAGACAACCAACGGTCACTATGATATACGAAATTTACTTTCAAAACCCCGAAGTTAAATACAAAAATACATAATAAAATCACAAAAAAAACCATCCGCTTACAAATTTCATATTTTAAATCTGATTACAAAACTACGTAGGGCAAAACTAAACTTAATTAACCCATATTAGCAGCTGTCCCCCCCTTTTTTAAGGAACACAGTTCCGTTCTGATCAAGTCCCTCAGTAGTCTCACACAAAGGTAAGCCTCGTCCACATCAGCGATGATCATTCACGTGGTTCGTGTAGTAGCAACAACATATGGCTCGGGAATTCCTCTTAGTGCAGGTGCACGGGGAAAGATGGGATGCCGTCACAATTCTATGTGAGTATTTGGATAGCAGTAGTGCTTTTCAATATGGCTGGAACGACACTACATTGGTATAAACAACCTCATTTATATAATTTGGTGTGAAAGCAAAAATATATAAATAAAACAAAATATTTGTGTAATAGATTAAAAATAAAAACAATGTATATCTCATTGGGTTCATTGGCACGTACATATTACTGGTTAGTCAGCGAGTAAATTAATAATAAGTACAATAAGCTAATGCTCTTGATTTAGTGTCGGTAGAGTTCTCAACATTTTTTTTTTTTTTTTAAACTATGTTTTATGGCTCAACATAATGCCAGCATAAAGAAAATTGTTATTATTTAACACCTACTTCAGGTCAGTTCATACCCATTATATAGCATGCTATATGTCGCTTGTATTACCCATGGTTCCCTCATGGCAAAAATTCAGTTGGAATTCTACATTCCACTTCATGTTACATTCGGATTCAAATGATACTCTAAACGTACTAAGAGTGAGTAGTCCACTCCAATCCGCAGTGTGCACTAGAATGTAGAATCTGGGTTAAATATTTACTCTAAACATTACCAATAGGAGTGAACTGGTAGTGAGAGCAAAACAAATTATGAAATTTGGTAAGTGTTAGGTTTACATGTTTGCACGTATGGAGTTTTAAAATTGGTTTTAAATAAATTCTTAGCATCAAGGTTAAAAAAAAAAATATATATATCGAAATGTTTGGACCGCAATGGATGTACATTTCTTTTAAATGTAAAAAAAAAAAAAAACCAAATAATCAAATTATATTTTTGTAAGTCAACCGCCAGGCTGACACGGGGTTCTTTAGATATTGTTGCCGGGGGGGGGGAGGGTGTTTACACGAAATGATGACTCGCACGAGTAGAGCGCGCACTCATTTCTCATTTAATGCTCTCGACAGTATACTATACAATTTCGTATCAGCCTTTCTAACACAACTGCCCTCGCTCCTGGCTAGATACACGCTGATAGTCAGTTCCTAGCCTCTCGGCAGGCAAATACCTCTGGTGGCTACTCTCTCCAGTGCACCTCTGTGGGGACAAAGGCCCCCATTCTCCACAACCCTGGACAAAATTCCGTGCAACATTTTTACGCACTGCACTGGACAAGAACCTAGTTTTTAAAAAAATTTTTAGACCTTTCATTGATCGCTCCTTACGAAAAAATAAGTTGCATCTTATATCGAAACTTATTTTACAGAATATTAATTACAAAACCACACTATCAACAAAGAACTGTAATAAATATGATAGTTTCCTTGATACAAATTTTATGTATAAAGTAATTAGGAAGTTTCGGAAATACTTACACTAATGGGGACAAACAGACAGCAATACAAACTTTTATAGTTCATTCACACGAAGACCAAGTACTAATTATCAGTCTACAATTAAACTTAGTCAGTGACTAAAATGTGCAAATACATTCCGAACACTTTATTTAATGAATATGATTGAATCAAAACTTACTACTAACAAGGAACTATGTTGAGTACCACACTGCATGTTAACAAAACTATTCCCTTGATGGTTATGAAACATAAGCTCCACTGAATCTAAAAATGAGCATATGCCCTATTCAATTCACCATCGCTATCACACAATCTGGTTTCAATTCTTCTGGCGCCTTCTCAGCTGGTAGGAACAAGGGGATGCACCGATGGTGATGGGGAACTTCGGTCGAGAGACTACCTTGACGACGCTTCTGTCAAGTCTGCGTAATGGGATGTCCATGGTATGTACTGAGGTTGCCTGATGTGTTGGGTGTTAGTCTTGTTTTCTTATTCCTTGTTCTTCTAACTGGTCGGTCTGTTCTACCAATGACGTCAGCGACGAGTGACCCACTGTTGTCATGCGGCTTCACACGGTTGGTATGCACAATAATGGTCCTGAAGGGCAGCAGTAGTTTCAATGCATCAGGCGACTTCACTTCTAGGATTTGGTAGGAACCATTCCTTTTCACTAAACATTTTTTCACCCGGGCCCTTCTTAAGCACTAGTTTGCTGAAGTATACACATTCCCCTACTCGGTGCTTTGGTTAAACTGTTTTTCTGTCATGCTGGGCAGCCTGCTGGACGAATGTCATGTGATTATTTTTCATACTTGATTTCACACTTCTTGTAGCCTTGGTACTAGTTCTAACACATGTTATTTACTGATTTCTGCTAAGATCTTGATGTGGTCAAATGGAGTTGCCATTGCTTTTCCATAAACTAATTCGTAGTGGCTGATTTGCGTGCTGGTGTGAACTGTGCTGTCGTGTGAAGACATAGCATAATGTAGGTACATATCCCAGTTATGGTTGTTATTAACATAATGGCTTATTATTCCAGACATGATACAGTGAACTAGCACTGTTCGTCTATTTCCTGCTGGATGTTCTGATATTGTACGTAATTTCGTGATATTCAATAACTTGGCAGACTTGTACCGAAAGTTCAGACATGAAATTAGTCCGTTGATATAAAAAAAATAGCATCTTACATTTCAGAAATTATTCGAAAACAAACACTCTAGCCATGGTCTTGGCAGTTTTATTCTTGATTGAGTGCATGGCATGGTATATTGAAAAATGGTCGATAATATTAAGGATGTACTTTATTCTAGAGGAGGTTTTCGGTAGTGGTCCAACTACAGGGGATGGACAAAATAATATGAACACCATGCAATATAGTACATTTTGTTGCATGTTGGCAACACTGCTTCCGTTAAAATAATGCGAAGCGCATGTATTGCACAGTTTGCGTGCCAAGTCTTGTAGGTTATATTTCTGTGTATTAATTATACGCTTTGTTCCGCGAGTGTTAAACAAGCGATCTGTGAAATGTGTGATCTCTCAGACTTCGAAAGAGGGCAAATCGTTGGTGCTCGGTTAGCAGGAGCGTCTGTGACGAAAACAGCTGAATTGTTTAACGTTTCACGAGCGATAGTATCCACGGTAATGACGGCATACACAAAACATGGTAAAACATCATCGGCGAAGAGGAATAGTGGAATAAATCCAAAGTTAACTGACAGAGACCGACGAACATTAAAAATAAATGTGGCCAGACCACATAAAAATACCGCGGTCAAAGTGACAGCAGAACTCAATACTCACTTGAGTAATACTGTTTTGACAAAAACCGTATGGCGGGAGCTCCACAAAGCTAACATTCATGGAAGGGCTGCAATTGCGAAACTCCTTATAACGGAAGCCAACTCTAAGCTGCGAAAGAAGTGGTGCCACGATCACAAAACCTGGACACTTGATGATTGGAAGAATGTGGTATGGTCCGATGAATCTCGTTTACATTGCTTCCTACAAATAGCCGGGTTTATGTATGGAGAACCCCAAAAGAAGCCTACGATCCGGACTTCCTGCTTCCTACTGTCAAGCATGGAGGAGGTTCCGTTATGATTTGGGCAGCTGTATCGTGGTATTCAGCTGGTCCTCTCATTCACATCACTGGCCGGATTACTGCGAATGAATATCATGCCATCCTCAATTATGAAGTTCTTACTATGACTAGCATATGGATGCCAAACACTGCCATATTCCAAGATGATAATGCTCCCATACACACAGCCAAAAAGGTTCAGTCTTGGTTTGCAGAGCATCAGAATATCATCAAACATCTTTCCAAGGCGAGTACAACCGCTAGACCTCAACATAATTGAACCGTTTTGGGGAGTTTTAGAACAGAGAGTGAGGAGCAGTTTTCTATCTCCAACATTATTGAAGCAATTAGCTGATGTTTTGGTACAAGAATGGGACTACATTCGGTTGGAAACTATTCAGACACTCTGCGAATCTTTTCCGCGAAGAATTGCAGCTGATCTAAAAGCAAATGTTGGTCCAACATCTTATTAATAAATAAATATTGTTTATATGTCAGGTGCTCATATTATTTTGTCCATCCCCTGTGTATAATTTCCAATTTTTTAAAAAAGGTTTTGTTGTTTTAGGCGTCTCAATCAGCAGTGCTCGTTTTTTCTCTAATTCAGTCCGTCGGTTATATGAGAGACAGCTTTTTACGTAGTTGTCAACATATATTTGTCATTCAGGCCACCAATACTTCTGTGCGACTCTTTTATTTGTTGCTATCCTGCTACAGTGGCGTGCATATAATTAGTCATAATACTCCAGCACTGCAGCATGCTTGGACTCTGTCACAACAATTCTCTTGCCATTTTTAGTTTTTCTGTACAAAACACCATCAATACGAACAAACTGTGGTTGCAACATCCATTATTAACATGCAGGATCTTGCTGTTGGGCTGCCTGCCGTTCTTCTTCAAAAGCAATATCGGCAATACGAACTTTAAATCTCAATGCATCTGCATTTCCATGAAATTTTACAGGGCAATGCGCAACAGTGTAACTGTATTCGTTTAGTCGCAGTGCCCAATGCATGCGATGTTCACTTTGGTCTTTCAATCCAAGAAGCCATTTAAAACTGGAATGAAATGTAATTACAGTAAAGGGCTTGCCATACAAGTAATACGTAAAATGTTTGCTTCTCCAAACTGTGATCAAGATATACTTTTCCGTCACTTAGTAGCACAGTTATGCCTTATTCAGTTGTCTAGAAGCATAAGCAACTGGTTGCTCTTTTCCATCATCCAACTGTGACAAAATACATCCTACGGCAACATTTCTTGCATCTGTGGACAGGATGAATGACAGACTTAAATAAGGGTTGATTAGCACTGGGGATGAAATTATCTAACTGTTTTCAATATCTCCTTTGCCTTTTCACAGTTGAGAGTCCAAACAAACTTGACATCTTTTCTCAGCAATCGAGCAAGTGGCTTTGAGATGAATGCATATTTGTTGATGAAGCGCCTGTAAATGTTAGAAAGGCCCAATTTCACTGAAGTTTATTGACATTCATTGGTGCTAGGAAATTTGCAACAGTGTCTATCAATTTAGAATCAGGTTTTACCCCTTCTTTTCAGATAATGTGACCAAGGTAGTTGACTTCTGATACTGCGAATTTGCACTACTCAAGTGACAGTGACAAGTTGGCAACTTGTAACCTCTGAAAAAACAGCTCTGAGTCATTATGAATTCTCATGCATATATTTAGCAAAGACAATAATATTATAAATCTACACCATTACTTACTAAGGTATCAATCCTCTAAGTCAACTAACCATCATTGGTTGATAGTTTTATGGTCGTTTAGTTAGCCCATATGATAATCGAACATATTTGTATACTCCTGTACTTGAGATGAAATGTGTTTTGGCCCTGTCATCTGAATTAAATTCTATTTGATGGTACCCAGAAGTGAGGTCAATAACAGAAAATACTGTGCAATTTACAAGGTTATCAATTGTCTCCACCATGTTAGGCAGAGGATAAACATCTGGCACTGTAACATTAATAAGGGTTTTATAGTCTACACAAAATCTAAATGTTGACTCTCCAGATGGCAACTTCTGCTTCACAATATCTATAGTATAGGACCATGGACGATCGTTAGGGTCTTGAGGTACTATAAACCTATTGAAAAATTTCATTAGCTATGTCCTGAACGAGTTGTTATTGATGATTTGGTATTCGGTATACTTTCTTGGATATGGGTGGGGCATCTCCTTAATGAATCCTATATTGCTCAAATGGGGAGACTGGAAGATTATCTCGTTTTCTGGAAATATCTACAAATTCATGCTGAATCGGCAAAGAATTTGTCTGTCCTGAACTGACAAGTGACTAAACTTAGCTGCGGGGTTTTTTTCATTATTGCTTTCAGTTTTAATAATGTCAATGTGTGAAACACTTTTATCAGTACTGATACTCACACTTACTTTCTCAGGGTTATTTCATCCTGCAGCTACTACAGTATTATTGTCATCAAAAGAGTGGATATTCTAAGGCTCCGGCAGTAATACTGTTGCTAAATTAGTACCTGAAGGAATATTTACTGCTGCTAGATTCATGTCGACAATGTCGAATGGCACCACTTTGTTACCATTAACATAAAATACATGGCTGATGCTTCTTGCAATATAAGAATGCTTAACATTGAGGAAATCAATTTCCAAAACAAGTTCAACCAGCTCTTATTGGGGGCTGTTGTTTGTGGCTCTGCCAACCCCTTTGTACTTTAACTGCTCTTAAATTTTCTACAACTGCTTTCCTGGCTGTCTTTTGACAAATGCTGCTTACTACCACAAGCGTTACATGTATTGTGCTTCTTCCTATAATGACGCTACTAATGACTTATATTGTGACAAAAGTAACAAGTGACTGGTTTTCTATCAACATGAAAGACATATTTACGTGGGTGCGGTTTTTTCATCGAGTGCACGTCGGTCAGCTTCAATGATATTAACAGCTGATTCCATTGCTTCGTAAAATGTTGTAGACTTGGCCAAGCGTGTAAATGTTCCAAGATCTCCCGATATTCCATTGAAGAATGCATCCAACGCAAGCTAATCGGCCTTAAATGTGATGGCTTCATTCGCAATTTCGTCAATATCATGGTCAAATGTTTCAATATTAATCTTGCGAATTCTGTCTGAAAATTCCTCAACACCTTCCTCGTCTTACGTGCGAATTTTGCTTAACTGTTCACGGTAAAAGCGACTAGTATGCTTGCGCTTGTAACGCTCAACAAACGTGTATTAAGGGCTCGAAAACTACGAGCTTCCTTGCAAGCAGTTCCAGAGAAAATTAATTCCAAAGCTTCTCCCGAAATACGTACCTTAGAAACTGCCGAAATTTCGTGGTCTCTACAGTAACAGATTGTAGCAGCTTGCTACAGTTAAGTAGTGAACACTGACACATTATCATCGGCATGTCCATTAAATATTTAATGTTTGGTATTAACGAAAAGATTCGTATGCTAACAGGTGGTTCCAAGAAATATTCATTGAGACAGGGTGTTGAAATTTCAGTTTCATTCTGTAACTGTTTTTGCAAGTCTACATTTTCTCTGCGCAATTCCTGAACTTGTGCCAACAAACTGTTAAATACTGCTTAAAGTTCTATTTCTTTACCTTTACCCATGTTAAAAAAAAATTAATTAAACAACACTTAATTAATTTACTTTCAAAGCTACTATAATAGCACACGAGGTGTATGCATCTTCACCGGTGCGTAGCTAGTAGCGCATCTCTTGGAGGTCATAGTCAATCCTCACGAAACAGTACCTAACACTTTTAATTCCGTAGTCCGACGGGAACAGGTGTTCTTTTTCTTCGCGTGGTTGTCAACTATTATGTAGCGGTTCTTGTTAGAGGGTCTCGGTGGCTGGCTGCAGGTTCTAGTCTCGCTGTTGGTACTACGACAAACAGACTCGCGGCTTTTCCGTTTTCCGCGCACGCTTTTTACGAACACTTTTCGACCGGTGATGGTAACAAGCATTGTGTCGACCGCGTCACTTCTCCACGCCTTTGTATAAACCAATGCTTTCCGACTTCTCGCCTATCCCACTTGTAACACCTGGCTCACTTCCTATCCTCTCGGCAGTTTAACATCCCTGGTGGCTACTCTCTCCGGCATTATTCCGTGCCACACGTTCGCGCACTGCACTGAGCAAAAAGCCTGTCCTCGAAAGACCTTTAGCCTTTACTTTGTGGTAAAAAGTATACGAAAGGAATAATTTTTTATTTTATAAAAGTAGAAAAAATGTTTGCTTCAAAGTATTTCTGGAACAAAATGAATCAGATAAATTATCGTCTATTAATTTTTCAAGTATCATTTGTTTTATATTTTACCCAGTTGCCGAAATATGCCACTACTCAGTTTTCAGTCCATTAACACTTCATTTTTGCTTTTGTTTACATGTCAATCCGGATTGAAAACTTAACGAATTTCGGTACTTTTTCGCTCTGTGTTCGTTACATTTTGACACCACTTCGAGTTCTGTCGAGAACCGAGTTTTACTCTAAACGTAGTAAGTTGAAACTTGTTTTGGTTGGAGATTTATTTCATGTCGCAGTAACACAAAATAGTTTGTTCTTCCTGTTATTTTTAGCGTAATACGACATTTGTTTGCGGCAACATTACTTACAGGATTTTTTAACGTTAACAATTAAACAGCATATTTAAATTGTATATATAATATCTCATAAGGTTTAACATTTTTTTGTCGCGACACTATTAATTTTACTACTCATAAATGTTTAAAGAAATGAATCGATACTAATTATTTAGTTGCAGGGACAATATACATTTATCTGTGCACACGAATTTAAGCGCCTTCTCCACCTCCATTATAAGAGTTGCCATTTGCTTGCGAGCTACGACACTCGGCTAAACAATTTGCGTCGCAATTGTTTAACCTTGATCTACGCAATATCCCGATGTGGAGTAATTTAGGCGCGTTTTTTATGATGCAATTTTAATGCAATAAGAGAACCGCCAACAAATTACTTATTAGTATAGGGTCAAAAATATACTTTGTTGCCCTAACAAAATATTTTGTTTATCAAATGAAATTTTAAAAGCAACTAAATTAATTATATTCATCTAACCAAACTCATGCTTGAAATAACAAAACCTCTTCGTTGGGACAAAATAATTTAGACGGTCTAGAAAATATCTTGTTCTTTAAAATGGATACATTTGCTTCGCTCGAAGATGCAGCTCGGGTGTTTGTTTGCATTTTTGTGGTACGAAAGACAGTAACAGTGTTTGTTAGTAAATGTATTAATGGTGCTTAATAATCGTAGAAATAATCAAATAATATAAGTTTAAAAAAAAACTAAAATGTTAATGTGTAAATAGGAAATATTTATTTGCGCAAGTTGTCCAGTATTTTAATTTGTGTAATTAAAATATTCTGTGTTTATCACTCGTCACTTTATCTGAAGATGCTAAGTGGCAGCGCTCGGGCGCATCTGATCTAGATTTAAATCTCGGTTGCGCTTCTAATAATTTTATAATAACCGAAGCTGTTTAATGTACGTAAAGTGAAACAATGTTCCAGTTGCGCCAACCAAATATTAGATTTGTGGTACCAAATAAGGGTAACAAAATAATTTGGTTATGAAGAACAAAATATTTCATAGCCGCTTTGCAAACAATTAATTTCGTTACGCCAAACTAAATTTGTTTAATTCAACAAGAAGTTCTTCTCAGTGTACTACTTACGTATTAAACCAATGGTGCATAGCTTTAGACATTTAAGTTTCATTTGGCTTGCTAAGGCTAATTTATTTGGAAGATTGTCACCTGGAAACACTAATTAGCAAGTAACTTCACGAAAAATTTGTCTACCAATTTATGGCACACGGGAGAGTGGCATAATAACGACATGCATAGAGTATAATTTATACTGAAGGACTTCCATACTTCATCCTTTAAAATTTATATTTTTAAGTTATGTAGGCCTTATTTTTTCTTCTTAAAATCAGATAAAAAAAATATGTCGTGGCAACTTTTAATTTAGACGTGATTAAGAGCGACGATATAAAAGTATATGGCGTGAATGCATTTTATGGTAAACTGTTTCAGTGGAATATGCAAGAAGAGTACAAAAGTTGTTTAATGTTAGGACATCTACTTGGCCAATATTTTGCGGTAGTTAGCCTAAACGTGGTTTTTTATGCTACGAAGTTTTGTACTCTCTCTACATAAATTAATTTGGTATCTCTTCTTTCTCTTCTGCCTCACTTAATTATCTGCAGTCCTTGTAAACAGCAAAGAATTTCTTATCCTCTTAACATAGGAAGATTTTTCTTTCATTCACGCCTTTTAATAGTGCGGTTTTGTTTCACAAAACTTCATCTATATACTGAAGTTTTTTTCAGCCACCGAAAACAATTTCTATGGTACTATCGCTGCGGTGTAAAAATTATATAAAAATATTTTAGGTCCAGTTTTAGTAGGTGCTATAAACGATGATACTTTAGAAACATTATTCTCTTATCGATGATATTTTAGTTTACTACGTAGGGGTGACTATATATGGTAGTAATAATTATAAATTCGTTGAGCGCTAAAACTGATTTGCTGTGTCTGATAAGAGGGAACAAAATAAATATAATATCGTTGTATACAGAAAATTAAAAATCAAAATTTGTCGTGTTAGGATAACGAAAAGAATAGATTATATATTTCCAATGATATATCTCACTAAATTCTTATAAAATGGTTGCAATAAACTAAATTTCTATTATACAAAAAACTACGTTCCGGGTTGTATAAAATATATCACAGTTCGCTGAGGCGTAACATTCTGAAAATAATGTTACATGATTGACCAACAGATAAGTTACATTGATCAAAGTTACTTTTAGGTAAATGTTTAGGTTATTTTAGTATGCAACTCGTCTCTTATTAGTCAGGCGGTAAAAATATCACTTTAAATAGATTCATTATAACCATGTTCATTACGCCAATATTGTAATAAGTATAAAATGTGGAAATTGAATATTTACTCATCTATATATTTATGTTTTTTAAAAAGGGATAGATCATTTAGAAAAAATTATTTTCAGTTTTATTTCAGTAATTTATAAATTCTGGCAACAATTGCGTAATATTTTGTGTTTTATATTATACAGTTTTTTTAATGAATTTCTTGTTATGATTCGTACCTGTATTAAAAAAAATTATTATTTTCGTTTAAGTAAATGTATTAAGCACTTACATAGATGATCTGAATTAAAAGCCAAGCAATTTTAGTGTGACGGTTTAACGTAAAATTTGGGAAAATATCATGTTGATTCTCCCCCCATGACTGAAGCCAACTCAACTCTCATGAGATCTAGTTAGTACGTCTGTGTCTTCTTTCAATATGGGAGTTTTTTGTGAGAGTCTGACGTGCGCATTTATACAGCAAAGTCACTTCCCGCCAGAAAGTGAACTTATTCTATTTTATACGCATGTGCCACAGCACTAATAACACTAAGCCAAACAAATTTGAACAACTATGTATTTGGTGGTAAAAATTACAAAATAAACAAGGCTTCCACTTAAGAGACATTACCACAATCAATTAATTCAATTATAACAATTATTTTAAAACTACACTATTATCTCGTATTTCTAAAACACAGTATGGTATTAATAGCGCTATCAGTTAAGTACCATAAATTATTTGCGTTCTACACAAGACTCTCAGTAAAACATTACCATTCTGATAAACTAGTTCTGAAGTGATAACTTGCCTTCTTAACAAGAATTATTTCAAAATAAAGCATGACAATTCTAAAAAAAAAATGGTTTCCACTTTATTTTACAAACCACAATATTTGAAAATATTGTTCCTTACATAACACTTCATGATTACTATCACATCGATGACTAGACTGTGGTGTCCCATTTGATACACCATAGTCGGAAAGGAGGGCAGATTCTTGTTACAGAAGACACGTCGCAGCCGGCGGACGGCCGTAAACTTGAAGGAGCCTGGGCTGTGCAAATATTTAAGTAAGGAGGGGAATAGGCGGAGGGTGAGTCTGGGCAGAAAAAGGGAGGGCATCCAAACCGCAGAGAGTGCCCCACCGCTCCGAACACGAAGGCGGGGAAAACTTCTTAGCGCGACGATCGCTAGCATGGCACGTGCAATTACAGTTGTGTTCTCTTGTGAGTTCATGGCTGTAAAAGGTTCATGTGATTTATATATAAATGTTACTAAACGAAAACTCTGAATGCTTTTTTCACATATGCAAAATTGTATGTTTTCTTCTGTAGAAAAAATTCTGAACCAATTGTATGAGCTGCCGCATTTATATATTATCATAAACTTTTTCATATTAATATTTATTTTTTGGACAATCTTTCCGCAGTAGAAAATTAGTATTATCAATGTAATAAAGTATAATTAAACAATTTTACTGCAACTATGTTGAATTTAAGAAAATTTTAAATACTTTCCTGGCAAAAATTCTAGAAACGCATAAGCGTACAAAACTCATAGTGTTATTCTCGGTTTTTCAAATTAAGTCTGCGGAATCTTAGCAACAAAGACATCAGTTTTAGGAGAAGAAAACAAATCTGAAAGTAATTTTGAAATCATATAGGTTACAGTTGAACCACAATGCACACAAATAGGAGGGCAAAATTGGACAGCAATGTGTCCGTATGTACGTATGCATCTGTATATGTTCGTACCTACGTTCTTATGTACATAGACTCCTACCTGCATATGTATGCACGTTCGTACGTATGAAAGTTCATGCCTACATACGTATGTAAATAGACCAGTAATTACATATTTATGCACGTTCGTAACTGCGTATGAATGTTCATGCCTTCGTATGTATGCACATACGTATCATTACATTTATGTGCTTACGTATATATGTGAGATCGTACCTACGTGAGTATTTACGAGTTGTGTATGTGCGTTCTATAGCACGCATGTGTGTGAAAATGTAATGTACATATTTATGCATGTATTTAATGCATGTTGAGTGTACGCAAACATGTGTGAATGTACTGAAGTCCGTACATACGAATGAGTTTATGTATAGGCTGTTCATGGTTAAGCACATTTGAAATCCACTTTGTAGAAATGTCACTGCCACTCCCTGCAAATAATATAACAGGCGTACTGACTAGCACGCGCCCAGTAAAGTTGGCAGAGACGGAAAAAAAGCAGTTCCATGTCCTAACAGTGAACTAAAAATAATAGGTAAACATCTGGGAACACAGAGAATTTTTCTTGTTTTGTTTTTTTAACGTGATACCTGCCAAATGCTGAAGTTTGGAAGTAGGTATTCAATCTGCTCTGCGGCGTGAGGCGCCAGCACTTGATGCTAGCCCTCAGTGATAGAGCGTAGGAATACGTCGACACTGTTGTCTCTAGGTCCAATTTACTAATAAATTACACTCTATTTGCGAGTTCACATAATCGAGTTTTATTGTTGCTTGAACAGGTTAACTGGTACAAGAACCCACGAGACCAACTCCCCTTCCCTTTTTCTATGTAGGCTACGTATGGTTTGACGCCGCGATTGGCGTCGAGTGAAGAGAGGGGGGGGGGCAGGATTCTTTACACCTGGTGTAGAACTACTTATCAGACACTGCGGCGTTGTCTTCCCTCGGCTGGCGGCTTGGAACTGCTCCGGTGCTTGGTGGGGCATCCCGACGCCTGGCCTCGAAGTTCCTCATTCTCGGGTCCACGCAGTACTCTTCGTTTGACGAAGTCTGACTGACTTTTCTCGGATTCTTCCCGCCGCACGTCCCGCTTGACGGCCTCCGACTGAGGTCGACGTCGTGATGCATTCTCGATCCTCGACTAACTCCGACTGACTGACTGACTGCTCGATCCGCGACTGACTGATTGACTGACTCGTTCATCGCACTGGCTTCGTCCGGCTCCGACCCGGACGCCTCGCTTCAGGTCCCCCGACTGACTGCTCTGTTCCTCCCTCCTCCTCGTGGTTTTGTAGTGTCCATCACCATATTCAACTTCCCCCGTCTCTGCACGTGATCCAGGGTGATTGTCGTCCCCCTGGGTCATAAAACACGTGGCCGCTGCTCCTGTTGTCCGTAGCTGGCCTGGCATTGCCCCTTGACTCTGTCCTGGAAGTTTATTGTTCCATTCTGCACGTGCGGGAACTCTTGGGTGGTCTCTTTGGTTTGGCGCACTTATGCCTCTGGATATTGTGTCGTTATTCTCCCCAGCACGCCTGCTAAAAGCTCTCATGGTTTATTGCGGTACAAGCCCGGGACAGACGCCGCTGGTGGTGGGATCTCGGTGTCCCTTGGGCAGCTGCAAAATACAGCTGTGTCCGCGCCCTGGTGCCTTCCGTTGTCTCCGGATGTCGTCTGCACGTGCAGGAACAGTTGCACGTGCAGAAACCTTTGGTAGCACGCCTTTGCAGCTGCGAGGCTCCTGACGTGACTCTTCTGGCACGTCCACAAAACCCTTAATCCTTATTGCGGTCGTCCGCCTGCGAGCTTTGCCAGAGCGTGTGTTCTGACGAATAAAATATAGGGACGCAGAATGCATCAAATGTATACAATTGCATTAATTAAAATAAAATAGTAAAATATAAATTTTTTGTAATAATTTCGCAGTTTCAATTGAGCGTCGCATGAACCAGGTAATCAGGCACGTGCTAATGTTAATTTGACAAATTGTGGATTAAGGGGTTGGCGAGTTGTTGAAAACAAATAAACAAATATGGTAAGAGTAGGCAGAAGTGTGTGTAAGAGACATGGGGCAGCATGGAGCAAGGGAATGTAGCGCGGAACACAGACGTCATGTTTGCTGTGGGAGTGTGGCGCGGTGTGCCACCGAGGGTAAACAAGGCGGGTGTTTGCGCCGTGTGGTCGCTAGCTGTGCCTGACGTCCCACCGCAGCGAGCATCCCTCCAACTCCAGGGAGCCTCGCTGTGTGAAACAACCAGTTACCCGTATATAGCCCATTCAGGGTTACGTTGAACTTTCCTGAATCCCTGTTAAAGATTTACTTCAAGGACACTCCTCCGCCTCGTGCCAACAAAGCTTAACCAAGTCTAGAAAATTACTCCAAAAGGACAACGTACCGCATTCTTGTGCACTCAATTTCATATTAATTCGGATGTGAATTATTTCCCACTAGGCATTTCCAACACACACGTTTTCTCACTGTTTAATTTTAATTATTTATAAAAAGAAAATTACTTTTAAATATGAAATATGTAAATACAATTTTAATTTAATCAAAAAAATTTTACTTGTATTAACACAAGTATAAAACTATTTTGATGCATATAATATTCAGGAAACGTCATATATTAAGTAATTAAAAAAAATGTATTCAAAAAGTGTAAATAAATCGCGAATATTATATAACTAATGAGCCTACTTGCATCTATATTCTCTATATTCCAATGATGTTGACGAAGTTCATGAAAGATTGGATGACAGGAAGTCTTGACGTTTTGTTGACAAAGATATCATTAGAGATGGAACTAGAAAAATATAAAATACGAGTGAGAAAATTACAAATACACACGACAGTAGTTAGAAATAGTCGGTTTAAACACAGCTTCGTGACAGGGACACATGCCGCAAAAACCTCCTGCTCTTGCGTTTGGCTACCATTTTTTCATGTTTTCCCCTCGAAATGTCCCGTTTTTCCCTCAAAATGTGGCGTATTTCCCTCTAAATTTCCCTTTTCCCCTAAAAGTGTCCCTTTTTCCATCGAAATTTCCATCGAACCGTTTAATATGTACCCGTCAAATTCATATCATAGGCATCGACGCACACAAGAAAAATTAACAAATTATTATTTAAGCCCCCATGCGAACTTATAAACATAGTTGATCATAATTCCCGAACCATTTACGGTACAACCAGCAAATACATAACATAGGCAAGAGGGTGTTCTCCGAGTCTTCCCTGACGTCCCGACTGGCCCCTACATCATACCCTTGCAGGGTTAAAATGCTAGTGTGTGATGTCTGAGACAACCTTTGCTTGAAATGCGAGAGCATGAAGTATATGATGCAGTAGGTATGAATTAAATGGTAATCGTATTTGGGAAGACACTGAAATAACCCATGATGGTGGGACCAGTCGGGTGACATGACAGGGATTTGGGAATACCCTGAGAACTCCCCTGCAAGAGTATGATGTAGGGGCCAGTCGGGTGACGTGGCAAGGATTTAGGAAGACTTGGAGAACACCCCCCTGCAAAAATGTGATGTAGGGGCCAGTCGGGACTTCAGGGAAGACTCGGAGAACACCCTATTGCTTATGTTATGTTTTTGCTGATTGTACTTTAAACGGTTTGGGAATTACGATCAACTATGCTTATAATTTCGCATAGGGCTCTAATGACAATGCGTTAATTTTCCTTGTCTGCGTCGATGCCTATGGTATGAATTTGACGATTACATCTTAAACTGTTCGGGGATTACGGCCAACTATGATTATAAGCTCGTATAGGGCTTAAATGAATATTTGTAGTTTACATCGTATTTTGGAAGACTCTGAGATAACCCTCCCAGCTTGGAATGCAAGTGGGTGAAGTTTGACATGTCCTCTATCCGCTGCGTCACCACGGCACCCCGTGAATGCAAGAGCATGAAGTATGGTAGGGGTAGACTATGAGAAAACTCCTCAGCTCCTCAACTCCTTATTGCTCAAAAATGAGTCATTTAGCCACATCGTGGGATCGTTAAAACAAATTTGGAGAAATAATATTTTGGGGTAATTAGGGAAATTTAGAAGGAAAAAGGGACAATTTTAGGGAAAAAGGGAAATTTCGAGAGAAATATGTGACATTTATAAGGAAAAACGGGACATTTGGGGGGAATAACGTGAAGAAATGGTAGCGTAATGCCATCATTTTACGACCCTTACCCGAGATACGAACCAAGAACTCCTCGTAAGCTGCCATGCATTACGGATGTAGGATTCGGGGCATCAACTTTTGTTGAAAACAGTCTAATAATATGAATGATAGGGTTTACAAACCTGAAATATTTACAAGGCTATAATTTTGTAATCAACTGTTTGAGCAACTAAAATCATGAAAGTTTACATGGTCTACCGTAACCGTAATTTGAGGGGAAATTTGGTGGAAATGGGTTTGTTGGTTCTGCAGATATGGCATAAAATGTTTAATTTATGTTCTGTTTTTGCGTCATTCAGTACGACATTTAAAAAGAACCTCTGTAAACGATGTTTATAATATATGTTGTCAGAATACAAAGTTTCGTTGAATTTGGTTAAATTGTTTAATAGATATGCCACACTTATATAAAATATTTACATGGCAATCTTTTTAAAAGCCAATGTCTGACCCACTTCAAATGAAAAGTTTCTGATGTATCAAATGATCCTACTTATCTCTACACAGGAGAGAATAATTTTAATGAAGTTCTTAAAATATTGGATGTTTGGTAGGTCTTCAAGTCTTTTTGACAGTAATATCGATAAACATAGGACCAGAAACAAATGACACAGAAAGGAGACAATTACAAATACACACATGTTTTATATGGGACTCTAACGCAGATCACATCATACCATTAGTTAGCGTGCAATCAACTGCATTACGAAGGTATGATGCGGAGCATCAACTTCGTATGCAATCAGTCTAATGCATTGAATAATAAGTTTAACAAATTTAAATATAACTGTCTAAGGCAATTATAACACGTAAGGTTACGTGGCCTGCCGTAACGCTACTTGTGTGCAGATTTTCGTGAAAACCGGTCGATATGTTCTCAAGATATACATAAAAAAATTATTTTTTTATTTCATGTAATCTCAATGAAAAACCTATCTTAATGATGTATCACGGTAGAATTTTAAAATCAGTGTCTGGCCTCACGTAAATCGTGTAAGTTCGAATGGCAATGGTGTGCAAAATTTTGTGGAAATCATTTAAATGGTTTCGGAAGGGCAAAATGTTCCATCTTCTCAGCTAGTAATATTTTAAAAAAAGGCAAAAAGGTATTTTGAGAGCAAAACTGCTATTTATAATTAATACTTTTAGCGTACTATTAGGTTGACATTTGTTGAATACGTAATAGTTTAATAAATATAGCATTGTAATGCAATAAATTTATATTGAAGGCATTAAACTTTTTGACCGGCTGCAAATAAAACATAAAAGTTTGCATGCCTTACTGTAGCTCGTTTTGCGTGTAAAATTTTGTGTAAATCGGTTGATTTGCCCTCAAAATATGGCATAAGATCTCCATTTTTTTCAAGTGACTATCTTGATAAATGTATTACAAACAGCTCATATATTAGCGAATTCTATAATTAACATAGGTACTGTCAGCAGTGGCGTGTGGTGAAGTGTTGCAAGGTAATCTGGTGATTGCTCACTACTGTACATTCTCGGTGCACGCAATAGGAACCAGTAACCACCTTGCTGCTTGGGGAAACTTAATGCATTCCGGCCACTCAAATGCGAGCAGTGAGGGACCTTTACACGTGTCCTGTGGAGTCAGCTACCGAACTACGTTTTAGTGGCGGAAGTGTAAATTAGCAAGCAACAAGGTACAGCACAGAGCGAACTCCAGCTTACCTCACAACATTTCACCCCACGCCACTAAATGTCAGTATACAAAGTTATGATATAAATAGAAATCAGTTTACAATTAGCATAGGTACTAAAATGTTAAGATAAATGCTATTATGAAAATCAGTGCATGACACACACAAAACATATAAATTACAATGGACTACCGCAGTACAACTTTTTCGCCAAGTTTGATAATAATAAGTTGACTGTTTCTCCAGAGTTGACCAAGACTTTATATTTACATGTGGCGCTACCTTACAAAATGGCGTAGAGAATGAGGTTATGTGTAGAAGCATTTGATTATTGTAATAAATATTGCCAGCATATAAATATAAGCAGACATTTTTTTAGTATTTTCGTAGATAGAGCATAGTGAGCTAAAATGTTCCTATGGCTGACATTTTGAAAATTGATTGCCTGGCACACTTAAAAACATACAGTTAACATGAACTGTTACAGTGCTACGTGTTTGCCAAATTTTGTTGAAATATGTTGGTTTTTCGAGAGTGATGTCATAAAAATAAAATTTTTCATGTGATAGTAGTTTACAAAATGGAGGACAAAAGAGACTTTGCGTTAAGATGAAGTTGATTACATGGTGTCATCGATATAGTGTACCAAGCTAAAATGACTACATGCCTGCCATTTAAAAAATAAGTGTGTAACCCACTTAAAACATACCTGTTTACATAAACATTACCTGCTGCAGTACTACATGTCTGCTAAATTTGGTTAGAATATACCAGTAGTTTACCGAGATAACTCACAAAATCTCTATCTATTAATATGTACTATCTTACAAAATGACTGACGAAAGATGTTCTGGGAAGATGTATTTGATATTTGTTATATATATATGCAGCTTAGATGATCACCCGAAATATCTTCCAAACCGCTGAAATTATCGAAATTTTGATTCATACATAGCACTTATTGACTCATCAGTGTTTGTTCCGTGATATAAGAAGTACTGATATATCGATATTTACCTAGGTTTTTTAAATAGGAATATACCCATTTTTACCAATAGCGTAACATGTTATCAAGCGGCTAGTCTAGAGACGTGATTATTTTGAAAAACCGTCGATAACTTCTTTTGATATAAGGATGTGTTCATGGGTGTATGCATTGGACTGTAACTGTGGCCGGGTAGGTTGCTTCATCCGCAGAGATGTTCCGAAGATTATTCCTACACTGGTGATGCAAGCACAAGTGATACAGTAAAGGTACAAAACATAGCTACAATATGTTTTGAAATCGCATGATACGTAGTTAAATGAAACAGTTCATACATAGCACGATGTTGTGATACACTATCTCATGCTAAGTTACGCAATACCAGCAAATTCGCTTTGTTCATGAAGTAATACTTTACATCACACACATTTTACATCATGTTCTGATTGCAAGTATGACTGTCAAGAACTCAGAGCATACATTCATGAAGTAAAGCAGGAGTCGGAATGTAAATATTTTTGCTTTTTTAGAATTTTTTATCACACTTGAAACATTCATGTATGCACATTTATAACCTGGTCTATCTTTAGCGACTTAATTAATATTACATTTTTTTTACCGATTCTAAATCATGAAGTGTAATTTCACTTTGAACAATAAATCGCATATTGAAAACAACACTGTATTTTATGAACTTAAACATTATTTTAACACTACGGGTGGAATATGGTTTCTGGAGGAATATATTTAAAAAATTATAATTTGTGTGGCCCAGTGGCACTGGTATCTTTTACGGTCGAATTACAGTGTTTTCGTGTGTAAATTAATATCAAAGTATTTCGGTTATATATATTCTTTTTGAGAATAGGGGGCAGGGATGCGGGGCGGTCACTGGTATAGAAGTGTACATACTTTAATGAACACATCTCGCAATACGTTAATTAAAGCCGAATGATGATGTAGGTAATGTGTTAATTTTTTTACTTAGAGCGTTTAAAAACAATGTATTAAACTGTAACAGCTCTTCCACAATTAATTACAAAACACCTTTTATTTAACTATATAAATGTGTCGCTTAAGGTGTAATATTACAAAACATGTATTAAAATTATATGTTAAAATTAGTACAATTACACTTATTACTACAGGGAAAAAAAACTTTGTAAAGTTCAGATTTTTATTGAAAGAAATTTTGTATCACACAGTAATTAATAAGTCATGACCTGTCCATTCTGTATTAACTTTCCTTATTTTATCTAGAGATTACTGACTTTATCTTTTAAATTTCAATAGAACAATTTTGAACACTCGAGAGATGTCTCTCGTAACGTAAGCAAGTTTCCATTCTACTACACGTACTTTATTATTGAAGTAAGTTTAAAAATATTGCCATTTTTTGTAGACTCGTTGAGAAGCCCTTGCTTCTTTTAGCTCCAAATCAACAACCAGCAGTGTGAATTTGATAATCCATTTATGTTTCTTATTTCTTCTTCGATTATCGTAACACATGCAACAACAAGAAGGGTACATGTGAATGAAATGAACTTCATATCACAGAATAGGAATATGGCAATCCAAAATTGAACAGGATTACAAAACTGTGAGTGATATCTGTCCTTAAGAATGCAGTACGGTGTGAATACATTGTGTGCTGCAATTATAGCCCCTAAAAGGCGTGGCATGGAAACAAAGAGGTCCAGGATAAGTTTCTGGGTAATCTCCCTCCACGCGGGTTGTATGCGAGTCCATAAAGCATCAACTGTGGTTGCAGGAGGACAGTGATGAACAAGTCACCGACCAACCAAATCCCAAACATGTTCGATGGGCATCATGTCAGGCGAACGTGCAGACCAGTGTAGCAGTGGTAACCGTCATTCATTGAAGAATGCTTGCACATTCCTCGCCACATGTGGCCGGGCATTGTCCTGCTGAAATATGGTATGTGGAGGTTCCTGAAGAAGGGGCAGTACCTCGGGCTCTGAAACCTCCCTGATGTAGCGGTTTCTGCTCAGATTGCTCTCAATACATTGGAGTCTTGGTCGCATGCTGTATCCATTGGCCTTCCAAACCATCACAATAGGCATTTGTTTGCTATACCGCTTCACAACGCAGGCTGTCAGATTGCGGTCACATGCAGGACTAGTCCGAAAACCCTACATTCTGCCACTCAGCATTCCAGCGACGGAGTTCACGTGCCCATTGCAGTCTGAGGCATTTGTGGTTTCTGGAAAATGGACGCTGCCGTAATGGCATTCGTGCTACCTGTTCAGTCCGTAGTAGACGGCGTCGGGCCGTCGACGCAGATAGGTCCACATCCGTTGCAGTACTCCACTTTCGAGCCAACACTGTGGACGTGGCTGTATGGTCCGTTACGGCCATGTGGACAAGCTGGCGGTCATACCGTGCTTTAGTCACATTGCGTGGTCCAGTACCTGCTCCTCCCTGCGTACGATCCTCTTCTAACCATTAGTTCCCCACACGTATCACTGTCGTAGCAGCTCGCCCTGTACGAGCCGAAATGTCACAGCATGACATACCGTTTCCAGGATACCGATCATTCTGCCCCGTTCCAACTCACTCACATGCTGATATGGCGTCCTTTTACTTCGACGAGGCATACTGACACTCGCTTTCACTTCGTTTGACGACTCTTCACTGACTGAGCTTGGCTGAACACTGACCTTCCCGGTCACACAAGGGAGGGCGCTGCTGTGCCTACGTGTATGCCATCTCTCTGCAATCGTAACCACATATTAATGATACAATGTTCTACACAACCTCCAAGTTTGATTCATTCGGACTATTATTTCTGGGTGTTACAATGTTCACAAGCAATAGTGTACAAGAACATTTCTTCTCATCAAGCTATGAATGACGCAAGTAGGCTAATTGTAGTTTCCCTTCCTCCTGTACTTTTCCCAACTCACATCACTTGAATGCACATATCTCTCACCAGGTCATCATCAAATTTGGGAACATTCGAGTTCCCCAATAATTCTTTTATCTATTTAACTGTAAGCCCTAATCTAAAGTAATCATACATTAAATAAATATAATATATTTTTCCTATATAATTATTGTTACAGAAACTCCAGCAAACCGTTCTCATGGGAAAATCACCTTCCGCCAACCGATGTTCTTATGGTTGTTGGCTTCGATAAGGGCGAGATGTTCTTGAAGTTCTGTTTTTGTTAAGAGAAAATACTTTTTAAATTTTCGTTATTTCTTTTTAGATCCCATATGAAATTGTGGAATTCACGAAATGTTTACATTTTTCGATATTCCATGCAACACCATACGTTTATTGTCTTTGCCATCTATCATTGCTGCTAATAACAGACCATCTCTTTCTCACTGCCACTATTTCAACCATTTAAGTAGTTAAAATTCTCACTGACGCATATAAATCAAAGCAGGTCATGTTATACGTACAGCTACAAACTTACTTAACCATCAGTCGGATAGCTTAGTGTGTGAAACGCATGTAGACTAGCACATCGTAGCATATCGTAGTATAGCTTAATGTGTGAATCCACCTTAACAAAAGTATTGAAGATATGTGATCATAGTACCGTATTTGTGAGTACTAGAGATGCTAAAGGAAATGCCGTACGCCAATGAGGAAATATTTAGATGCCTCTGATTTACGGTGAATGTAAACGAAATGCGACAGCAGCGAAAACGTTGTAGGCAGATGGGCATCCATTATGACAGTGTCCGACGCTAATGACACTGTTAAGAATTTGCAGGAAACTGTTGTAGATGGAAACTGGAATATTCTGGAGAAAAGAAGACACAGGTCATTAACAGGAGAAACGCAGGCAACCACATTGTTTTGGCAGTTGCCCACAATCAAATTGTGAGTACAACGGAACTTGCGAGTAGCTCGGGAATAAGCCAGGCAAGTGTTGTTCGCATTCCACAACGCTACAGATTTCATCCGTACCACGTATCACTTCATCGGCAACTTCATGACTGTGATAATGCCAGGAGAATGGAATTTTGTCTTGCTGTTTATTTCAAAATTCGGGACAGTAGATAATTTCTCCACTGACGAAGCCACGTTTAACCACCATATAAACGTGAACTTAAAGAATATGCATTAGAGTTCAACTAAGAATCCGAGAAGTTTGAGAGAGGTGGAACACCAGATACAGTGGATTGTTAATGTGGGGTGTTTGTTGATCGGTGAGTTTGTAATCGGTACCTACTTCACATATGGTACATTAAATGCAAAGGAATACGCAGAAATAATTTCGGATGTGCTACCTGCTCTCATTGGAGATTGGCCTCTGGAAAAACGTCGGTGTACGTGACATCAGTATGACGGGTGTCTTACACACAACCTGTTTGCAGCTAGAACGCATTCAATAACTTTTTTCCTGACAGGGGATTAGGCGCAAAGGTATCGCTCCATTGCCAGCACGTTCACCTGCACGTTTATATTTGGGGTACAGTAAAGGAAAACTTTTACCAGTAAGTCCCAACGAGTCCAGATAACTTAAAGCACAGCATTGTTGAAGTAAGTACTATGCCTTTGAGGGCAACAGTTACCTCAGTGTTGCCGTCTCGCCAACCAACTGGACATGTGCATTGTGGTTGATGGTGGTCTTTTCCAGCACATTATAAAGTTAGCACAACCTGGACGCGCTAGTAATTGAACGCGGACATGCGAGATCGAGATAAGAATGACCAGTCACTTCTCCGCGAGCAACTGATTACAACATACTGGAACCTATAATAGTTGTGATAAATGATGTTAATTACTTGATTACATTTAATTCACCGAGAAATAGAGTTTGTTTCACAGTCCACACCAATGAAACAAAAGCATCGATACCTTGCAGTGCATCGCATTTTGCAATGTGCAAATGACTTTAAGCCTTCGATTTTTCCTCTTAATGTGTGTAGCTAGATATGTGTAGGAACTCTCTGGAGGGCATCTCCCAGCGGATGACGCAACCTACCCCGTCACAGATACAGCCAAATGAATACACCTATGAAAATCCCTTAGGCTATATCTCAAGAATTGCTCATCGGTTTGTCAAAGTAAGCACGTCACTGAACTCACCACTTAATAACATTTTAAACAATTGGGAGAAAAGAGTGTATTCCCATTTACATAACCGAAGTGGATATCGTTATACAAGTAATTAATTACATCTTGGAACAGCCATAGAAAGTGTGCCCCATAGTGTAATTGACGAATTCGAAATCGAAATATCGATACCATCAGCGATTCGTATTATATTTGGGGTGAAAGTTTTAGCTGGATAATTGTGTGTAGTGAGCATAGAAACTTCAATATTAATTGATTATATGGTATAGATAATATAGTATACTAAACTAAAAGAGTTATATGGCTACCATTTTGGAAACATGAGTTTTGTCTACATGACACATACCAGTTTAAATTACCTGACAAACTAATACACCCTTGCTAAATTAGGTATGAATCGACCAACTGTTTCCCGAGATAAGACTTATAAACCAAATTTTTGCATGTGACGCTATCTTACAAAATGGCGTATAAAAGTGGATATTTGTTGGCATTATAGCTACTTTCAGCAAACGAAATTAGTTAGAAACCGGACGAACTTTATGATAGATATTATGTATATAGTAAATAGACCTGAAATATTTGTATAGATAGACCCAATATTAAAAATAAACACCTAATAAATTAAAATCACATAGGTTTAAATCGTTTGCAATAATATTATTTTATTCCCAAATTGGTTGAGAATCGGTAAATAATTTTTAGATATATTTCATTAATGGCCTTATTTATTCATGTAATGTCATATTCTAAAATAGCAGACCAACAACAATATACATATCAAAATTCAATGCTTTCGTGTTTTACTACCAAGATACCAAATTTGGTTTAAATCGGTTGAATGGTTCCCGAGATATCACATATCACCCAAAATGTTTTTATGGCCATCATTTTGAAAATTTATAAAAGCCAGATATCCTTACTTAAACAATATTTTGTCAATTTTTTTTTATTCGGTTAACGTTTAAAAGTATTTAAGGGGGGACACACACAGAGACATACGAAGAGACACAGACCGGGAAGTGATCTTAGAAGACTTTCTTTCCTTCAAAAAATAAACTATAAAACTAATGTTTACATGTGTTTCTGTATGTGGTGTGTAAAATGTGTTTTTATTTAATTTAATGAATCTAGAAATGTGGCCAAATGTGCCATTTTTTCACTGGGCTCAATCTAACAAAACGTTTTGTAAATGAGGAATTTTTTTTTCATCATTGATGTCTGTAACGCCTGCTATTAACATACAAAATTGGATATGAGTTTGTTGAATGCATTATACATACATTTTAATCTTAATTGTAATAAATATATAACATTATAATACTTTTCACTCTGTATTATTTATTATCTCATTTATTAATGACATTAAGAAAAGAAATGCTTTACTTAAGATACGCAGGTTTATGAAGCTTACTGTAGCACTAGTTGGGGGCAATATTTCGTGGGTATCGGCTGATTGATTTCCGAGATATCGAATAAAACCTCTCCCTTTGTCATGTGGTCATCTACACAAATTTCAGGTAAAATGTTCAGTACTTTCGATGACTATCAAAGATAGTGCCAGCATATAAAGTTCAGTTTTAATTGATATGGGACGAATGGTACCCTAACAAATTACATACATTACAGTTTTTTGAAAATGTGGGACTACCCACTTAAGTCATATAAATTTTGATGGAATACGAAAAATTGGTTGTAATTAGTTAAATATTTCCTGAGACAGGACATAAAAGATTAATTTTCATGAGATTCCATCATTCAAAATGGCGAATCAGAGAGTTTCTCAATTAGTTCATTTAATGGTTTCATAAATAAACAGTTAAATTTAAATTGGTTACATGGTTTCGTAGATATAACATATTACGCTAAAAAATTAACAGGATGTATCTAGATTAGACTGACAAACTTCGTAAGCATGTTAATTACGAAAAAAAAGAGGATGAAACAGTATTTGAGACCAATTGTCTAAAGTGAATCACAAGGACGGTACACATATTTGAAGTTGGACCTGATCAAGTAGTTCGTTAGAAATCCTGAAGAAATAATTTAAGACTGAACACCGTGTGTATGCATAATGAGTAATGTTAATTGTGGCATGTTTATTAATAATCCATCTCCTTTATCCCAAGATAGCTACATAATGGAGATAGGGTCTAAATTAGTGATGGCCCGATACTGAAAAAACCCAGATACAGATGAAGGTTCCGGTATTTAGGATTTTACCGATCCGATACCTGTAACCCGATATTTTCATTTATCATACTGTGCGCATACATTTGTCACTTAAGTGTTTGAGAGAAAACTGCTGCCTGGAAAAGTTTTGTTTGCAATAAGCTAAATAGACTTACTGTTAAGCGCGATTTACTTTATGCCCGGTACATCAAAGCAGCCAAAAAAATTGTTTAACATTATAAAAAATTATAGCTCACTGCAACATATTACAAAACTAAGTTAAAGTTTGCAAGAATGTCGCTAGTCTACAAAAAATATGTAAAAGGACACGAATGAAAACTAAGCTAACAAGCCACGATCATTTTGTTTACTTTCAGAAACGTACATCGAACATAAGACTGCTTTACCAAAAATAAAAATGTATTCTGCGAAGTGAAAAATAATGATGGGCATGAACATTCTAATTTTGTTTATCGTAAGAAATTTTTTAAAATTGTTTTTTTTTATTATTGCATATTGACATTTTAAATTAATTATGTTCTTTTAAGTCGTATTGCTGCAGCCTGATGTTAAGAGTAGAGAAAATTAAGTGTGCAGCACAGGAGAGAAAATGCTTGAGGTTAGAATGGCCATTACGGATGTGCCGATATTTTTGTGCCGATCTCCGATAATGGTAAATGTACCAATAATACCGATATACGATACCAGATATTGGCTGTCGGGCCATCACTAGTCTAAATACAGATAATAACTGTAACTATTTGCATAAAATATTTTTGATAACTGCGACGGGCAGGTGTTGTGTTCCTGAAATATCTTTGTTCGGTTACATATTATCCAGACACTCAGTGTTTTACCTTGAACATTTTCTCCGATAATTATAATAACCTAGTAGATATGGTCCATATTCAAAAATGTGCACCGTCCTTACGATTCTCTATAGTTTACAGGTCGCTTATGATTTAAACTTAATTTTATTCGCGAATAATCTACAGCCGAAGTTTGCCGGACAAATTTAGAAACATTCTGTAATTTCGGCTGATATTTTTTTAATGAATAACTGGACATTTTAAAGATATCAGATTACATATCCGAGTGTAGTACTATTTGTTTGCCAAAGTTGGCAGGGATCGTTGACGTCGATCCGTTTCTTCTTTGCGACGTGGAAGGACAAACAAACAAACAAACACACTTTCGCATTTATTTAATAGTTAGGCTATATATAGCAGGAACCGATATATTTTTCAGTTACATATAAATCGATAAGTTATTTGCCATATCGATACAAATCGATTTATCTATAAGTATTGACATATCTATGAGTATAGATATATCGATTTATTGAGCATTGACGCAGTATTGTACCCCGAGTGCTAATTTTACGAAAAAAAATTTTTCAGGGAGATATTTTTTTCGGGGTAAAAAGTAGCGTATGTCAACTTTTACTGCAGTACATAATCGAAGCCGTTAATCTTTGATGGTACGGCCTGAGCGAAGTTGCGCAGGGGTAAGCCAATACATTCGCGTTCGGGAGGAACGGGGTTCGAATCCCAGTCCGGCCACTCTCATTTTGGCTTTCCATGGTTTCCCGAAATCGTTCCAGGCGAATAGAGACATACGCCCAGTTAATTTGGTAATGAAGGAGGGGAAGGTTTTCTGGTAAAAAAAAAAAATTGTATTTCATTGTTATAGATAGATACATGTTACCGCGGAGTTTTTTTAAGGTATTTTTATTCTACAAGATTCTTTACAAAATTATATTCTTCCATCTTTATCGGTTTATACAGCGCATTGCAAGAGTGCGCGCTGGCGGCAAACTTTTTTCCTACTTGATTCAATATTATTATTGTTTGTAAATTTTTTGAAAAATTTTCTCTCCATAAAAATTGGCCAATATCAACTTTCAGTCCTCCAACTTATTCTGTGCAAGAAATTATGTCGATCTGTTTACAGGTTGGGACGTTATGTTGTTGACGTTGCATTGTTGACGTCGAATTATTATTCCGTTTGTGCAATTTTTCATTTTCCAATAATAATTTTAATAAGAAATTAAAAATAATATATTTTCTGGGGATAAAAAGTTGCCTATGTCACTTCCCGGCCCTCCAACAATCTCTGTGCAAAAAATCACGTTCCAATGGTCCGTTGCGACGTGAAAGAGGGACAAACAAACATACAAACACACTTACGCATTTATATGCACACATATGTGACAAAAATCATGGGATAGCAATATGCAAATATACAGATGACAGTAGTATCGCGTACAAAATGTATAAATGTACAGTGCATTTGTTGGGCTTTCATTTGTAGTCAAGTGATTCATGTAAAAAGGTTTCAGACGTGATTATGGCCGCACGACGGGAATTAACAGACTTTGAACGCGGAATGGTAGTAGAAGCTAGAGGCATGGGACATTCCATTTCGGAAATATGTTAGGGATGTCAAAATTCTGAGATCCACAGTGTCAAGAGTGTGCCGAGAATACCTAATTTCAGGCATAACCTCCCACCATGGACAACGCAGTGGCCGACCGCCTTCACTTAATGACCGAGAAAAACGACGTGTTCTCAGAATGGTCAGTGTTGACAGACAAGCAACACTGCGTAAAATAACCGCAGGAATCAATGTGGGACGTAAGATGGACGTGTCTGTTAGGATAGTGCGGTGTACTTTGGCTGTACTGGGCTATGCCAGCAGATGACCGACTCGAGTGCCTTTACTAACAGCACGACATCGCCTGCAGCACCTCTCCTTGGCTCGTGACCATATCGGCTGGACCCTAGACGAATGGAAAACCGTGGCTTCGTCAGATGAGTCCCGATTTTAGTTGGTAAGAGCTGATGGCATGGCTAGAGTGTGGCGCAGACCCCACGAATCCATGGACTCAATTTGTGAATAAGGAACTGTGCAAGCTGGTGGGGACTCCATAATGGTGTGGGCTGTTTTAACATGGGATGGACTGGGTCCTCTGGTCCAACTGAACCGATCATTGAATGTAAAGAGTTATGTTCAGCTACTTGGACACCACTTGCAGCCATTCATGGGCTTCATGTACCCAAACAACGATGGAATATGTATTGATGACATTGCGCCATGTCACTGGGCCACAACTGTTCGCAATTGGTTTAAAGAACATTCTGGACAATTCCAGCTAATGATTTGGCCACCAAAATCGCCCGACCTGAATCCCATCGAACATTTATGGGACATAATCGAGAAGTCAGTTCGAGCACAAACTCCTGCACTGGCAACACTTTCGCAATTATAGACGTCTATAGAGGCAGCATAGCTCAATATTTCTGCAGGGGACTTCCAACGACTTGTTGAGTTCATGCCACGTCGAGTTGCTGCACTTCGCCGGGCAAAAGGAGGTCCAACACGATATTAGGAGTTATCCCACGACTTTTGTCGCCTCAGTGTATTTAAATATGCTACATTGGTAGGAGTCAGTTGTCTGATTTAAGTACGACAATGTTTACAAGCTGAGCGAAGAACTTTTATGGAAGAATCTTTGGAAGAAATAACTGCATGGTAATGTAAACAAGGAACTAGATAAAATGTCTGGTTGAATGAAGGCATAAAAATGCTCACATCTCACTGACGAAATGTGTTAGTAATTGTGTGCATATGTATATATATACCGTGTTGCCACTGTGGAAAGGACTTCGGTTTTTTCATGAAGATAATGCGATATAATTGTTGCACGATGGCTACTGTAGAGCTTACTTCAATTGTTGTACCTTCTCTTACTGATGTAAAAGTTCATGGTAAACCATTTTGCTGCTGCGGAAAGATCGTCAGCGATATCTGCCATGCTCGGCGACATGAGAGAACCGCCTGTATAAAGAGTCCTTTTCGCGCGATGAAGCATTACGACAATCGGAAGACGCTGTTTATGCAAGGTAATATATTCAAGAACCACATCAAGATCTGCAAGGATTCGTCCTTTAAGAGCCAAAACAAGTGATATCGTTAATAACCCCTGCTGCATCGATAGGTACTGATTCCACATACATTTACGATGTTACAGTTAATACTAATGATGGAATGAGAGACCAACGAGGTTTGGAAGAATCAGTAGGTGAAGAATATATGCTTGCAAGACGTTCCCTTGGAATAGACGAACTTTACAATAAACAGTTGTAGGCCCTAAATATAGTTGGCAACTATTCAACCCCTACAAAAAAAAGTAAACTTGTTACCATGGATGAAGAAGGAGGTGAATACGATCATGAAGACAGCATTGATGTTAATGACTATGAAGAAAGTGTTGATAAAATATCTAATGAGAAGTATGATGATTCTCTCAACGTTCCCATTAATTTAACCAACGAGTTTTCTTCGACAAGTGGTGTAAAGAAGGCAGATTGCGTCAATAGCCCAAGTTACATATTTCCCGAATATCTTAATGAAATTGTTGATAGACTCAGATATTTGATTGACCAACAAAAACGTAGGGATCTCTTACTCATTGTTGAGATATCTTCCATAATCGCTGAACTGAAGAATCGGAGTTATATGAGATGAGACTGTTGGTTAAAAAATGTAAAGATAAAATGTTCAAAGTAATTATAAAAAAAGTATGTATATAGTAAAAAAACTTTATTTATATAGAAACGCGTGTTTAATTTCTTATACAGTCCGTTCTGGTTCTCTGAAAGACTTATTGAATGGCGTAAACACGAAAATGAGTGTATGTTTTAGATTATATTTATGTGAGTGTATGTAGTGGCAGGATTTTAGTTCGACTTGAAATATTATTGCTTTCTCGGGTCGTTTAAAATCAACTGTGTTCTATGTTACAAACGAATTAAACGAGGGGAATATTTTTGAGGAATGTTACGCAGCTGATTGGTTGACTTGGTTAGATGGTCTAGTAAGTTGTCTTGGTAAGTTAGCATGGCCCTTTGGTATGGTCAGCTCTTGTAGAAATATTTTGAGAAGATTTTCAGAAGATTTTTCGAGAAGAGATTAGCTACGAAACACTTATTAGGAGACCTATTTTCGAGATTGTCCATAATCGATTGTTTGTATAGGTTGGTAGTATTGCAGGTTAGTCTAGTTGGTTGGCCTATCCTGTTTTGTAGTAACTGGTCTCGTCAGGAACTGGTCTTGGGTAGTTCAGTCTCATCAGGAACCAGTCTTGGGCAGAGTTAGTCTTGGGTGTAGTCGGACTTGAGTGCAGTTAGTCGTTTATTAGTATTGTCAGTCAGTATGGTCCCGTGTTGTGACCAGCTTGTAATTAACACGTGCATAGACTGTAATTCTCCTCGATTTTTCGACTTCAATATATTGGGGTAAGGTCAAGGTCAACAACCAACATGGTGGCTAAATGGACAGCTCCTCTGGTTATAAAATCAATAATAGATACACTGGCATCACCTAGGTCTTGTAAATGAAACCAAATGATAAACGTAAAAATCAAGATGGCTGCACACAACGGAATGTGCAAAATAGATGGAGGTAGAGGCTTGTCAACTAAAAAACCAATGAGATTCGTTGGTTGCGGGTCGAACGAGCTTGAGTAATCATCCAAAGAAAAAACTTTTAGGGGGTGAAGTGAGCACAACTAATAAACCAATGAGAAACATTTGGGGAGGGATTGGAGGGGAACCGTCTAATTAACCAATGAAAAACATTGGTGAGGGTCAGTCGTCAACTGGATGTGATGCTAAGAAAACCTCCGAAAAACTAAATTTTTTAAATAAACTTTTAATTGTACTTTTTTAATAATTTTAAATTAATATTTCAAATAATTTTACAAATTTTTGGATACCTTATTTTTAATTTTTTTGTGTTTTTGTAATTTTTTGGGTTGAAGATCATAAAAAGTAAAAGGGTCAAGGTCAAAGATCAAGTTCAAGGTCACTTTGATTCGAAATTGTGTTGTTGGGTGACATCATTAACAAGGCAGCCGTAAGATCAGAATGACAGTGTATGATGTCGGCTTCGGTTCCGGCCCCGTTATGTCCGAACATTCGGAATTTTTTTAAAATTTTTACGTCAAGTGTTTTCTGCCAAGGTCTCGAGTCTTTAGGCTTGCCTCTTGAGTCATATGTGTCTTAAGTGTTGTGTCTTCAGACTTGGGTCAAGGGTCTTGTGTCTTTAGTCTTGAGTCTTGGGTAAAGTGTCTTGAGTCTTGGGTAAAGTGTCTTGAGTCTTAGGTCAAGGGTGTTGAGTCATGAATCAAGGCTCTTGAGTCTTGAGGTTTTTAGGCTTGAGTATAGGGCCTTGAGTCAAGTTTCAAGAGATATTTGGGAATTTGTTGGAATTTGGTAATTTTTTTTAATTTTTCCATATTTTTTAATTATTGAAAAAAATTATTGTTTTTTTTTTGGAATTGTCTGAGATTTTTATATACTTTTAATTATTTGTACTAATTTTTAAATAAATTTTTTGGAATTTTTTTTGCAATTTATGGGTTTAAGATCATTCAAGCATTCGGGCATAGGGCGATGGTCAAGGCCATGGATAAAGACCCAGGTCATTTACATCCAAGATGGCGTTTGGGTGACGTCACAACATGGCGGCCGGCGCGTGGCTCCTATCCCAGATCCCTTTCCCCCGACTTCCCCAAATCATTCTACTCTAACTATATCACCATTTATCACAACACTCATCACACCCAGATTTCCTGACCAGCACATCATACTGTCATTTATAGCGCAACTTGTCGTCCAGTAATGATCACACGCAACCACCATAACCATGTCCATAGGTAACAATGAACGAGCTAAAAATCGGTTATCACATATTCAATGATAATTGCATTCTTTCCGCCTGTGTTCTTTATCAGAAAATGCATTGACGTTGCCATTCCAATACGAATAATAATGTCAAAACTTAAGTACACGCCATTCATATTGAATCTAATCCCCAAATTAACATCCAAGATACAATATTATTTGTTTCGCTTAAAGAATAAACAGGATAAATCCAAAAACCACTGAAATTAACACTTTCATTGTTAGCGATGTCACTATCAACAATAGCTTTACCCAGTCAAATTCGAGTAAAAATAGTGAGTTATTTTCAAATGTTTAACGTTTTTGAGTAAAACCTATGTTGATTAACGCTATACTACATGCTCTCAAACCATATTTGCAGTCAGTTTCAATTTATTGTCACTCATCAACCTAACCAGACCGCCCAACAGTCACTCTCAGATTCATTCCTAAATATCGTCCCATCACTGTATGAAATGTTGTCATCATACCACCACTCCTGCCTTTACCACATCTGTATAATAAGTCCCGTTGAACAAGACTATCCTACTAACAATGTAACTTGAAGAAATTCTTAATAAACGAACATGTATTTGTTTATGAATTCATATAAGCAGAAAGGTTGAAGTGTGTATATATTAGTCATACATAATACGTAATGGGTGGAGTGCTTAGTCTCCACAACAAAAGGTACTGTTTTGAAACCAGAAGAAAATGTTGCTATTTTCTTTACTAATTTGCGGTATTATTTTTTAATAAAACACAGGTATACACAATGAAAAAAAAACTGTTTGCGTGTAACTTTTAAAAATATAGGTTTGCCCAATAATTAGCTAAATTAAGGCGAATTTTATTAATAGTGATGTAATAACGTAACGCCACTAGTAGAATAAACTCATTTCTATTATCGGCACGAATTATTTAAGACTAATATTTCAGGATTACGAATTTCAACGAACGTCTATATAGCAGCTCCATTAAGAAGCACAGTTTCAATATAATTGTTCATATTCTGCGGTAAATATTGACATAAGACGTCCCTTTTGTTAGCCTCCCGTTTAAATTGCATTTCAGTTTTTTCTCTCACCTTTCTATTTATTACGAATATTCTTTGTCTTCATCGTATTTAGATATTTATTCATGTTTAAGGCAAGAAGATTCTTACATAGTTATGAATGTTTTAACGCTTTTACACTAATAATTATTATTTAAAGAATTTTTACTAACGTTTAGTGTCTTGTTTCGCAGCAGGTCCATGTAAAGAAAACTTTCCAATCAAACCCCAAATATAAACGCTACCGAGAAGAATAAACAACCATGAACCCAGGGAAATTCAGTCTCTGAAATAAACTTTTCATACTGTTTTTCATATAAATTTAGCTTATCACTAGCAGTTTTGTAGGAGAACCTGTTACGATAAATGTTGCCTTGGCTCTTTATCTACAAGAATTATTATTTTGGCATGTCAAGTAAGGTTGTATAGGTCTTGAACAGGTATAGTCAAGAATATGTGCTCTGTTTATCTTTGTTATTAGAGAGTAATTTGTTGAAGTGTCCGGCTTTTATAAACGCACATGATAAACCGTGTCACTAGTGCTACGTGATTTTTAATATTTGGTAGCTCTTTTTACTACCGCAGAGAACAATGTGTTGCAGGTTGACCTAGTGTTAGATGACTGAAAATGTGCCACTGTGATCACATATGAAGAATTTTTATATTGGTTACCCAGTTGGGATTTCGGGTATTACTAAAGTGACGCCTGGGCACTCGTAGTATAGTTTTTAAGTTATTTTCTAGTAAACACAATATGCGCCTGATAAAAATAAGTTTCATTCATCGTTAACTATTAGCAATATTTACAGTTATTATAAAATTAAATACTTTCAAATCATTGAGGTAGTGTTTGGTAGTGTGATAAAAAATTTAGCGTTGCGAAGCAAGAATTTATTTTTACAAAGGCTAACATAGGTGTGAACACACTCCAGCTAAGTGTCAGCATTTCAAAAAAGTTAAAATTTTTAAGTCATTGGCAAAAGAAAAATTGTAAGTTCAGTAATTTTCCTTATGATAACAGTAGATAATCAGTTTAAGGGACTAAAATTTTAAATCTTTCCGAAGTGAAATACATTTTAAAATAGTAGGAACAACTTGTCATCAATTAAACTGTGTTATTATAATGATACATGTTGGTAAGTTTTCATATGGTTAAAAATATTTCTTACAAGGCAGACCTAGAAACCATACACATAATTATTTCAGGATTGTAATAAATAAATAAATAAATATATATATATATATATATATATATATTTGTGCAATAACATGGATTGGTGACCAATGAAACGCTTTGTAATATCATCAACGGAACGTGTTACAGTGTCATTCCTAGAAAATCTATTATTTATTGTGTAACTTCCGAACTCAAACAGTAAGACGAGATGATGAGAAAAAGTGACTACATTTATGATTGTAAATTTTAAGGAAATCCTTGTCATAATTATTTTTGCGAGAATAATTATGACACTCATGACCAACGTGAATGTGATAAAGTAAAAAACATAAGGAGTAACGAAACTATACCGAGATTGAGCGTAGTATTCCTGGAGTTACTTGTCGAAGACAATACAAAATGGTAATAAATATGTCGTCAAGGAAAATAAGTCACTTTGTATAAAATATACATTTCTTTAATTCTGCGTTACTATTTAAGTGATTTGAACTTACAGTTAGGACTTCAAATTAATTAATATTTTAGCTACAAATATAAGTGATAAAACGAAATACAGAACCGTAGTATTCAGTAGTGTCACTCATATTAGTCATTCTTTCAACAACTTGCTAATGTTGAAATATTATACAAAATTTCTAATGATCTGTTGAACCACTTGATATTGCAAATAAAAGTTCTAAGTAATTATTTTATACGCACTTTTATGTAAAAGGTGGTTTTCGATACAATGGAACTTCTTTAAAAGGAATATCTTAATTTTTATAGGTATGGGTAAATATTATGAGTGCTATCTGTTTGCGTATATTTAAACAAAAAGTAATTTGAGTATAATTTCAAATTGTCGTGTGACGGTTTAAGGATAGTAGAGAGACGCTGGGCCACAACCACCCCCCCCCCTCCCGCATAACCAGGGTAGAGACATGTGGCACAGGCAGGTGACGGGCTGCAGTTACACGGGTCTTGCTGCGCGTCCTGCTGCGTAGGCCTCCATGTCACCACCCTTCACCCCCCTAGGCATCTAGCCAGCCCGTGAGATCTGTGGAGCGCAGAGGTTTCACAGGATATCACCAAATAATCATGTGTATTTCGCCTAAACTCAGAAAATACTCAGTACGGAAGAAATAGCTGACGAGCTGGATATTGGTGCCGTGAACATTCCCCCCCCAAACCTTCAGAAACCAGGACATGTGTTTTGAAAGGCGATGTGTTGCGCCCTACCCCCTCACCCCCTCTCCTCAACAAGGCAACACATGCCGACAATTAATGGTGGAGGCTGGCGAGCATAAAAACCGTTTTTCGAGAGTAGTGGGGAAACTGGTTTAAAGGCCCGAAGGCCAACACACCCTCAATCCTCCCGCACTGCAACTGTACCCTGGTGGGTAAGACAGTGCACGGCACTTTCTCCTCTTGGTCTCTTCGGGCCATTCACTTTTCATACTTGCCATTAACACAGTATTCTACTGGTTTTCTCGTTTAAAACCTGTCCTCCTCGCCAATCTAAGATATTCCGACTTTTGCTCATTAAAGCCTTTACCTGAGTACCCTATCATGGGTCATCAGAAATTCGCCTGTTCCATTTGTCGAAATCTTCAAGTCTCCTTCCAATTTTGGTTGCGAACTCATTCCACATTCTATGCAGTTGTTTGTCTTCCATGATTATATTGACTTCCAAGTGAATGCCCATTTCTTCCATTTGTTCTTGGAACTGCTCCCTCTGGTCCTCGGTCTTCAGACAGTTTGTCAATACATGCTGCACAGTGTCATCCAATCCACAAACCTCGCAAAGCGGGGACACCACGAACCACAGGCTGTGGAGTTTGGCCTTAAAATTGCCATGGCCAGTTAGAAGCTGCATACTGTAGTGGTTCACTCGTAACCATTTGCAGCACAGTCTAGATCTTATGTCTGGCAGTAGTTCAAAGGTTTGTCTGCCTTTTTCCGAACTTGTCCATCTATCTTGCCATTTATCCAGTATGCCATCCAGGATTGTTTCTTTATCGTCTTTCCTCAGCCTACCAGCCCGTGATGCCTCCGCCACCTGGCCCCTGTACCTTACCAATAAGTGAACAGGCAGCACTCCGGCCACCATCGGGAGAGACTCATTTGGGACAGTTTTGTATGTGCTTGTTACGGTCAGCAGTGCTGCCCTCTGTGCACTTATTAATTTCCTTTTGTGCCACGAAAGTTCGGCGCGGTGGTGCCACATTACAGCACCATAAGAGATGATAGCCTCGAAAACTGCTTTACATATAATCAGTAATGTTCTGTAGTTCAGGCCCCAACTAGTGTTGCCGATTGTTCTTAGTTTTTGGAATACCAGCACCGACCTTCGTGACACGTACTCTACATGCTTTAAAAAGCTCATTCGATCATCCATAATGACTCCAAGATACCTGAAGTCCTGCACATATTTTATCGGAATACACCCAAAGCGCACGGTTGGTGTCCTTTGAAGTTTGCCTTTCACTAACATTATCTTAGTCTTGTCCGTGGAGAAGCTGAGCTTAACATCTCTGCACCATTTCCATGCCTTCTCCATTAGTTCATTTGCCTTTGTTTCAAGTTCCCTTCTGGAGTCTCCAGGTACCAGGAACAAACCGTCATCTGCGTAACCAAAAACCGCACACTCCAGGGGGAGTTCTAACTCAAGAAACCCGTCGAAGAGGATGTTCCATAGGATCGGCTGTAGGACCGACCCCTGGGGGCAACCCTTCGTTAGCCTTTTTTTCACTTGTGAGTTCTCACTGAAGTAGATACTCCATCGATCCCTGAAAAAGTCCAGGATAATCCTATATATGTTTGCTGGACATCTCTTGGTATTGAGTCTGTTCATCACCTTCGGCCACCAGGCATTGTCAAATGCTCCTGATATATCGAGGAAGATCGCCATGATATATTTCCTAGGTGATTCTCTGATCTTATTCATGACATCATGTAAGGCAAAGTCAGTACCCATTCCTCTTCTGAAACCGTACTGGCNGGTGATTCTCTGATCTTATTCATGACATCATGTAAGGCAAAGTCAGTACCCATTCCTCTTCTGAAACCGTACTGGCTTTCACAGAGTGTACCTTCCGCCTCCAGAGCCATCGTTAGTCGCTGGTCAATGAGACTTTGCCTAGCACCGGAAGCAATGTTAACGGCCTGTAGGATTTAGGGTCATCCAGATAATTTTCGTTATCCTTGTGCAGAATAGGCGGATAAATTACATCATGTCCATTAAATGGAATCGATAACGTCACAATTAGAGTAGTTTTGAAACAAAAGTTCAGCTGCCAAGTAGTTATAAGGTGACTGCGAGTACTGCAAATGCTTTACTCTCCGCCAGTTCGTTCTCATTGTGATTAACAGCACAATAACTTATACCGAGTGTATCTGTACAGAGGTTACAAACTTTCAGGAGAGATAGAGTACACCTATAAGATCGGAAATCACATAGCAATGCATGGTCGGAAACGCTTTCCTGGCGCGGTAGTGACGACACAAAACACAAGAAAGGAAGGACACGAATACGAACCTTGATTTCTTCTTCTGGGGTTACGTCAAGGCACTGGTGATCGAATCTCCCGTTAACAGTGTTGAGGAACTTGCTGCACGCATCGTGGCAGCTGCTGGGGAAGTCTGGGACAAGCCCGTTATTTTCGCCAACGTCAGATCTTCAATGCACCGGAGATGTGAGGCCTGCATCACGGCCCGGGGTCGTCATTTCGAACACCGTCTTTGATTTTTGCTGTAATAATAAAATAAACATGTTTTCTCACCCTGTTCGTGTCCTTCCTGTCTTGTGTTTTGTGTCGTCACTACCGAGCCCGGAAAGCGTTTCCGACCATGCGTTGCTATGTGATTTCCGATCGTCTAGGCGTACTCTATCTCTCCTGAAAGTTTGTAACCGCTGTACTTATGCATCCTGTAGACGTCTAGCAATAACTGCAAGCTTATACAGCCAGGCTTACACAAACTGCTCAGACACTTTGTTTTTTTCTAAGCATATTAAAGTGACTCGTAAAAATATTATCGTGTATTTCAGATAACGCCAAATTAATAAATTGAAAGACATAAAATTGGTACGCCTAGTAAGAAAATACCGCAACATTCGCTTGAAATCGGGCAGTGTAAAAACATGTGGAGCATCATCACGCGAGAGTGTTATCGAGATGGAAACTGCGATATCCCGAACGTGATGCAGGAATGCCAAATGTAGTACCGCGAGAATACCTGGAAAGAGATTTCTCAAGTCGTTTCAGTTAACGTCTCTTACGAGAGAGGTGACCGCTTTAGAGGCACTTTGTGGTATTTGTCCACAGTCCTCGTCATTTGCAATATAAATTATTCTTTCATTGCTATGTTTCATTTTTCTGTGTGCAATTTTATACAAATGCTGCTGATGTTAGAGTAGGCAATTTTGAACTGAACTTTCTAAAAAAAACATATTGCTACAGTACACACTGCCACACAGGATCGTAGTTACGTTGGTGACGATATAAAGATAAAAGCCGATATACTTGACGTTGTGTTGGGAATATGATACGTCAGTGTGTCTTGTTTTATACAAAAAAGAACATAAATTTGCGTGTTGGAGTGGAGAGATTTGGGTGGCCCTTAACATTAATGTCTTGGAAGCTGATGAAGTTGAAGTGAGGTGAGTATGGAGAAAAACCGAGATTCAATGGTGGGGGAAACGGATGATACCCAAGAAAACCCGCCGAACAGCAGCACGTATAGTACGATTCCCAAATTAGATGGTCCGGTAATCGAACCCGTTTCATCTAGGTGGGAGGCGAGCAGTCTGACGAATACACCACAGCGGCCCCTAATTTTCGTGTTACCAATTAATTTATTTTCCAAATTTCTTAGGGTTTTTACTTGGATTACACATAAATGAAGTAGCAATTTTAATTTTATTTACAACGAAAGTGTATGAATTGAGAGGAAAATTAGATCTCAGCACAGCTTTCGAAAGTGTTCAATTAACCGTGGCCGGACTTTACTTAGTTTAAAAATACTCAATGTGTAACAGAAATTCTATAAATGATAAAAACATTTATTCGTTTATCATTATAAAGATTAAAATTGCCGGCTACACCTACTTATTATGGGAATACATTTTCCAAGGTATTATTTACATTCAGATAAACATGATAATTATTAACATCAAACATTGAAACCACTGTAATATTTACTTTCACAGGGCGGACAAATTAGAAGCACTGTACACATGAAATTTCAACACCAACCTGGAAGTTACAGACGGTATTTCACCGTGCCGTGACAAATTAGTAGCCACTGACGTGCAGAATTATTTCACCCTGAGGGCGCGAATGAGGAGGGTTAATGAAGTTAGCTGGTCAGTTCCACCCGTGGCATGAGCCTCCTTCAGTGCATTGCTCCTACAGATACGCAACCCGCAAAACAAACTGCTCGCACCGAAGGAAGGCGAGCTGCGAGTAGCTAGGCAGTGTGGTCGCTTTCCGCTCACGCTAGACAGCACAGTAACCCACACGTGATTTTTATTTTGTAGATGAGAGACATAGTTGTGACAAACATTAGACATATATTTTGTACATTTGTGAATATAACTGCACTGCGCGATTATTTTAAGTCTTAACTTTGCTGTAGCTATCAAACACTAATTTTTATTGGAATAATAAGTATGCTATACAAATATTACTTATTTTGAATGAGTTTAACACTTATTTCTTTGCTGCCAATTGTAAAATAAAAATGAATTAATTTTTCTAATAAAATAAATTCTACAAGCAATGTCATAATATATTTGGTCTTTTAGAAATTGGTAACTGTTACTTAAGCCTTTCCTGATTCACCCCGATTGAATTAATACTTCATTAGAGACAATTACTTTCTGATTAAATAAATAACTGTGATTGAGACAATCACCTGGTATAGAATACAATTTTCTTAGATTCACAAAGATAACATCAACGTAACGTAAAACAGAAATACCATTTTTGATTTTCAATCAAAGTGCAGTACTTGCGTCACAAACGCACTCTTCTGAACATCTGGGAACCTTGTCAACATCAGCATGTTGTTTATCAGTCGCCATTCTATGTCAGTGTAATTGGCAGTAACTGTCAAGTAATGCATTTTCTTAAAATGATCGGTCCACAAATTCATTGTCATTGCACAAGCCCTCTGTTCCGCAGCATGTTAAACGTTGGGAATTATCTCAACTATTAAGCGATTTACAACGTCCCCAACATGCCGTGCGACAGCGCTGCGATGGGGCAACACGTTTACTACGAACACGTGTCCATGAGTTACCCCTACACTCACAAGTTCTTGTTCAAGTTCTATAAAACTGTCACCGTCAACAAATGAAAATGGTCGTATGTCTTTTCCACACATCATGACACATTTCTCCGTTACGCTGCATTTCACAGAAAGAGGTACACGAATAGAGGCATCACTTGCTGCTTTTGGTTCATGTCATAAGTAATGCTTTAAATGTGTTGTCCAAGAACCCGCTTTGAATAGACTCGCAGCCTTACATTTGCGACACTGAACGAAACCAACCATGTGTTTCGACGTATAGACTCTAACTGATGCAAACTTATCCCATTGGTCACTTCGTCCCCTTTTTATGGTCACGTCTACATCATATGTCCCTTCCGTTATCTTCCTGTAAAATTCTTCACTATTCTCGGAAGCCATTCTGTACGGTCAGGTTAAAACGTAAGAAACTATTCACTTATGACTGCAGTGAATACACAATACTCACGCACATTTCCTGTGTAGTTATGATTACGACGCTGTGCTGCAACACCGCCGCAGTCAGGAGGAGCGTGAGAGAGCGGTGTAAGTGGAAAAACCGGTCGTTCGCTTCTCGTAGTACTTCGGGTGGTCCGCGTTTTCGAGTACTCGAATGACCACATGCGTTTTGAGCGACCAAAGTGTATTTTACCGTACCATTTTCGAGTGCTCGAACTCGCTTAATTTTGCCGTCCATTCATGTCCAAATCGCAAAATGCTTTAAATAAGGTGATCAAACTCGCTCAACGCACATCTCTAACTGCCACCACCGGCCTTTAGGCTCGTCTCTCCACTACAAGCCTGTTGATATTACCTTGTCGACTAAATACGCACTTTTATAAGACGTTTTAAGTTACAGTTAAGTTTACAACGTTATCCTAGAAGAAGTGGGCGTGACACCTCTCGGTCACCAGACACCAGCTTGGCCGAATCTGCCGGAAGACAAATGAAGCTCGCGCCCAAAAATAGGAACTGACAGGGTGTTAAAGCAAAGAGAACACAGTATTGATCTGTGCTGACCTCTCATCATGAGCATTTGGGCGCAACCTTCGCAGTGTTAGCGTCCAAATAGTTTTGTGTGCCTCTTATGCGATGCACACTGAGAAAAAAATGTTTTTTAGTCAAACAAAGTTTGCTTAGCGCTACCAATTGATATGTATGCCAGGGGCAAGTAAATGTTGTTTTTTAAACCGGATTAGTTTGTTGTCCGTATTTGATTGTTCCAAATAATTATTTGGTTAGTGTAACTAAAGATTTGTTTTGTTCTACGTACATAAAGCAGGTTCCGTTAATAAAAAAAATATGAAGTCCAACTGACTTGAACCTAAATCTATGACTCTCTAGAGTGCTACGCTCTAAAAACATCAGCTAAAGTGACTAATATTGCAAGACGAACGTCTTTAAATACCAACATTGCTAAAACTACACAACGTGTGCAAATAAATATTTATAGTTTTACAGTTTCTAGTTTCCGGTTGAACTTGATTTATTAGAATTTTTACACCGTTATTAAACATCAATAAATGCACTAACAAACACTGCTAATTAAAACAAAAAATACAAAATTTCGAACTCTATTTTCGAACGAGGGCAGTCAAGCGAGTGGTGAAACAGATAGTTGATTCAATTAAATATATTGTTGACAGTCTTATTTCTTTTGGCCCAACACAGAGGTTTTGTTAATTCAGCAAGTATTTTATTAGATGAACAAAATATATTTTGTTGTTTTTCAAGTTTTTCTTCCTCAACAAAATATTTAGTTGGGGCAAGCAAATATATATTAGGCCCTACAGAAACAAATATTTTTTTCGGCTGGAACAAACCTTTTTCTCAGTACAGGGCAAGGAACCTTACTGCAGGTGACTCTAGCTCTGTAACAATATAAGCCTGGCATACATTAAGAACTTCTTAAATTGGTTTACTTTTAGATAATATATTTCTTTCTGATCTATCACCACGCTCAAGATTGGTCATTATTCAGTAAAATACAATAATAAAAATTATCAATGATCACATACTTTCTAATGTGGTTAATTCCCTTCCTCACGAACTAACCATAAATGTACAGATTTGAACATGAACCTGATCACACATTTTACATCTGTGAATGTAGTGTGCACAACACTTTGGAAATTATATACACATTCATTTTAGTTCATCCCAAAAGGCTTGGCCACGTCTAACAAGATAGTTGGCTATCACCAACATCCAGTTTCCCAAATCGTGTTGTAGGAACACTCATTTGAGGTAAGTATGTCTGAAATACACTACAAAATGCCGTTGCAAGCAGAGCTCCACCGCCTTGTCGTAATAGAGAAATTTGGACTTTACTGATAACGCATGGTGTTCGTTGTCTAAAAAATTGTAAAAAAAAAAATGCTCGTGGCTCTCTCGCTTCTTTATATGAATTAAGTTCTGTAATCCAGAATTTTACCTGCATTTTATTATAAATTAAACCCTGTTTTCTGACTCTATTGTGTATACACTGTTCACAGCAGTTAGTAAGCAGGAAGGCGTGGATAATCAGTCGCAATACAACGGCGGTCTCAAATATCACCGAATTCATTAAGTAAATGTTAGCTTCAATGACGTATAATCGATTTTTGTTCGAGGAAGATGTAAGGCGTGTGTCATATCAACAACGCCTAACCATTCTGAAAACCAACACAAGCGGTAAAACAAGTTCCCTTGAATTAATCAGTATTGTTAATTCAAGCGGATATATAAAGAAGATCTCACTGTAATTCTGTATTCATAAATATTACACTGTTTATGATACAGCTGACTGAACTCTAAGGTAAGTATAGTGTTAGTTTTTATGTTGTTGGGCTAATAGGAATCGCTATTGTATGCCAGTGACCTAAATGAAGGAGGGGGTGGGGGTTTTGGAGGAGTAAATAGCCAACTGCCTGATATACTCAATAATTTACAGTAAAAAATTGCAAGGAAACTTGTGTAGCTTACGAAGTATTTGAGCTCAGAATATCGCTGTGCACGTGCGGCGCCTTAGTGACATCGACAACGGAGAAGGTAGTATAAATGCGGCAACCCGTTCTTGAGATATGTCTCTTCACGGCATCCAAATGTGTTTGAATAATGGAAAGGAAATGCAAGCTTTCCTGCGTCACTTAGCTTCGGGGCCACGACAATCAACACGGACACTTCGCAATGAAGTATTAGTTACTGTGATTTGCAAATGCTGGAATCAGTTTACTCATGTCCATGAGACTGAGTCTTTTATTGTCGTATCCGACGTCTTGATGGCTGATCGTGTTGGAGAATGAAGTGTTGCTAATAAGAGAGCTGGTGACAGCAGAATGACATAGTTTCATGTAAATGCTAAAAAGATTAAATAAGAAAGACAGATTTAACCATGATTCCTAATTGCAATGGCTGATTAACTGTGCTTTGACAGACTATAAGGTAGGGAATGGCAGAATACTCGTAGGAAGAGTTGAATATGTAGTTAAATCCATGCATCAGTTCCTATGGTGACCAGGAAAGCCCCTAGTTATAAATCAATCATACAAAGAGAAAAGTACATATATATATATGTGTGTTTATTATTTATAGACCCTGTAAAACTCCGAGTGACACATATTTTGTAATATTAAACTGACACACTCTACTTTACCATAATTATTTATTGTTTGGTACTATCTTCCCCCTTCCCTCCCTTTCCCATGAAATATTGCTAATTTGATTTCACAACTGCAAATAGTAAACGCTGTAAATGACGGAAACTTTACGCGAGAACATGTTTTTGAAATCAAACGAGTGTAGAAATAACTGTGTACTTTTTCACGCCGAAAATTTTAATTCCCCCTTATAGTGGAAAATATAATTTGCTTTTATACCGAAATTAAAACTTATCGATTATGTAGTGCCTGAGAAATTTTACGATATCGTTATTTTAGATAGTACTATCTATTAAAGTGGTGTAAAGGATACTTATCGCCATAGAAATTTTGTATTTTAGTCGTTAGAGTTACAGTAGGGAAATGTTTCTATCATAGAAGTGTATGATTTTCAATTTAGTGGTTTAATGTTTATATTACCCTCATAATGGGTAAACATTTCGTAAGGACAATATTTTAAAAGTATTGGTCATATTTATTAAAATTCTGTAAGAAATTGTACGGAATCAGATTAATATTCTCGAAAACTATAATACAATCTTCCGAAAAAAATTAATAAAGCAACAGTTTAAAGCAATTTACGCAATTTAAGGAACTCTTAAGGTAATTAAAGTACATTGAGTTATATAACCGGTATTATGGCCCATGAAATTGGTGTCATAATAAAAAATTATTTTTATAGCAAATTTGAGGCGATTAAGTTGAATAGTTCCTCAAATATACAGGGTGACCTCGAAATAAAGCTTTATAAGATTGGCGAAAGACTGGCAATAGTACATTGTGTCATAATTTTTTATATAATATATTATATGTTATTTGAACCTATTGATGTGATCATTAAACTTCATCTGATATTGTATTGGTTTCCCGGTGTGATAGTGCTGAATGCAGTACAAACTGTATTTTAGATCCACGTCTTAATGTGGACATGCGTTGAACACAAAAGGTTTAATGTGACCTAGTAGCATTCTACACCTACACTTAGGCTATAGTGACCAATCGTCCAGAAATATTATTGTCAAACTATCCCCACAAACTCATTGTGAAATGAGAGCAAACCCAATCTTGCTAGTAACATGTACCAAAGTCCTGTTTTTAATATCGGCAGATTTTCGTGGTCTTTCAGCCAATGCTTTAAGCCATTTAATTTACTCGCGATACTTAAATGGGAACGTATAAGTTTTTTATAATATAACTGTGAATATCGTTATACTATGCCTGCACAAAAACTGGCTCAGTCTTCACCTATACGCCATGTAAAGAACACCAAGTTTGCGTCTTATTAAATTAGATAGTCAACACATTATATAATAATAGCACATTAATTATATCCAGTTTTCGATTTTCGTTATGAGAATGTATATTAACTTCATAAAGTTGCTCTCCCTCCTTCTCTCTCTCCTAAAGTCAAAGTCTTAGTAGGTTTAATAACTTATAACACAATGATTTTCAGGGAATTACGATTGCTCAAAATCGTTTTTGACGCGCAACATATCTGATCAGGGTTTGTAAGGAAACCATTCAAAAATTGTGTCCACTTTTATAACGCTGATGTGTGTTTTAGTACTCTTGAGTCTCAGATTCCATTTCTCTTTACATCCCAATATGACAGATGAAAGTGTCATTTATTAATTAATGAGGTTCTTTCATGACACTTTCGCAGCAAACAAAGTACGGTACAAAACTGTTTAATTTTTCTAGAGTTCTAATACACAACCATGTACATTCTGTGCTGTCACCATTTTCAAACTAAGTTCTAGATACATTTATATTATAAAAACGTATCGTGTATCAACTAGCACCCTAGGTATAGCAAAATAGTAAAAATAGTTGGAATATATTTTTTTGAATAAAATGTCTGTACTATTGTTTGCACAAATAAAGTCAATTAAATTTCTATGAACAAAATAAAGCAATACATATAAATATATACAGAAATGTCTTAAGAGTATTAGTTCGATGTTACTTATTAAAAGCAATAAACAATTAAAAAGAGGACATTTATATGCAATTTACACAAGGGCCTAGGATGCTATACCAGATATTTATTTGAATTCATTAAAACTCAGTTTGCTAAAATAATTTTATGTGGAATTCGTAAAAACATTCATATAGAAAATTAATTTTAGGTATTAATATCGTTAGTATTCCCTAAACAGTGGAATTTTAGTAGTTCTCTGTAATAACAATTGGCAAGAATCATCAAAATTAACTTAAGTTGCGTGGATTAAACAATTTGCAATTTTTAACTGTTACACTCGTAGCTTAAAATAACGAAGTAAACAGAAAAGCTGGAAAAATGCTTCACTACTGAAAGTAAATTAGAGGAAATAAAGCTACTTGCACAGCAGATAATTGGTTTTGGTCGACAGCTTTCACTATTGGAGTTTGAATATGCTGTCAGTAGAGAATCTATTCCACTGGCATGAAATACATTTTACGCGCCGCCTAGCAAGCAATGTATGTCGTAAATGGTTTCGCCTCTATTATATCACTAGCGAACCGGCCCGGCTTCGCCCGGGTACAATTGAGTTTTAGAGTGATACGCTAATAAATACATTGGGAAAAGAAAATTCATTTATATGAAAACATAATTATAAAATTATGCTATGTTGGCCTAGGTTTTTAACTGATTACGGAAACCCAAAAGAAAGGAAATATTATTTCCCGATAGCCAAGAAGTAGGGTATTTTTTTTGGAGTGCATATGTGCAGCTATCGCGTAGTTACCACATTTCCGCTTTCCAGCGTCGATCTATGAAAATCAAAACGTGAATTTCATCAAGTTGTAGTTTTAGAAATGATTGTACCTAGGTACGTTTTGCGCTTGGCTGAGGGATCTTATCGATCACCAAAGTTAAGCTACGTTCCCAGCGGCACACATTTGGATGGGTGGCCAATTAGTGGCATAACATCTGAGCGCTTCCGGGCTTCGAAGGGCACGTTAAATATTCGGTCCGGGTTGTTATCGATTTTAGCAGTCGTAAAGTCATTTCAGAGGTCCTTGGGCGGCCTGATAATCTCTGACACAGAGGAAGAAAATATTTTGGTCACGTTCCCATCCGTTGCAGAATTACACTTTGTTGTTATTCCACGGCAACAGTACAATTTTGCGAGATAAAAAGTATCCAATGGTCTTGTACAGGACCTAAAGTACCAACGTACCAAATTTCATCAAAATCTGTCAAGCCGTTATGGAGATCAGTGGTAACAAAGATACACTCACAGACTTTCGCATTTATATTAATAGTAGGATGTGCGTAAATATTACCTGTTGTGGTTTATTCGTAGCTTGTCAGATGTCTTGTCCCTAAATTTAATTAACTTTTATTGCTTTTAAAATTATGAAATACATTTTATATTCGGTCATACAAAACAAACATGAAATAAATATTAGATATATAATGCGCTGGGCTTTTCCATTTTGAGTATTTGCATATAATATTTAAAAATCTGTATTTCCATACTAAATGTAAGCAAAACTTTACAACGTTAGTATTTCTTGATTTGTTTAAGTCTATGCTACTTAAAAATGTTCTCTGTAGTCTCTTGAAGTAAAGCACGTGAGGATTGTATACCCGCCGAGAGCTGAAGCATGCAGAAGATGCTGAAAAAGTTAATTTAATAAAATAAATACTAAGAGACCCTATTGATGACTCCATTTAAAAAGCGACATTTCTTTATTATCGCTGCTGCCTGACAAGGTCATCGGAGATGCAAATTTGAAGTGCGATACTAAATTACCTTATCATAATATGTAAAAATAATTGGATGCGAACTACAAGTTATGTTCTGACCCAAGAACAGACAGAAAGTACAGCACAAAATGCCGGGTAAGAGCATCGTTAATTTATATTTGTTTTATCACTCGTTTACGAGAGCACAGTCATTCAAATTCATTGGCCTGGTAGCTGTACTGTAACGCTGCAGCTATCCCGTAGCACCGTAAACTACAATCCCTAGGATACGTCTCTCTCGATCATATCCCCTATGGCAGGCCCCATTAGAGCAATCGACGTTCACTGCGTTCTCACACTCGTTAACTATACCAGCAGTGCTACTGATGCTCGTATTGAATCTTTAAATTTGATTCTGGTCATACGTAGTAAATTCAGCACTTGTTTTCACAAACATGCAGCACTGAAGATTTTCCACGATCGTAGATGGAAACTACATGAAATGAGATTCATAAATAGTAGGCCTATATGTAAAGGGTAAAAATTGCGGGAAAATGTGATTTATATTCAGATATATGCTTAAACTACATATTTTAAATAATTTGGTAAAATAAACGAAATATTTCATTACCAAATGGTTTCGTAACTTTCGAATTTGAGCTGTTTAACATTTTCTGTAAATCATTTTAGAATAGGAAAAGATCTACATGGTTGAATTGTACGAGGCAAGTGAGAGAAGTGATAATCTGACTCGCTGGACGTCACTAACTCCGGAGACGAAAGCCCAGCGGGCCGTCCAAGCGGCAGGGCAATGCCGCTTGCAAATTACCATTCCCCTTAGGTCCTTTCATTTAGTAATGGGTGTAGTTAATCTGCACTAATTGTGTGTAATATTGCACCAGCGCAACTTCCCAGGGGCTTTGAAGTCGTGTTTCCAGAATCGGGGCACATAAACATTTTGAGCGGCGCGAGGCGGGCAGCAGACACAATGGCAGAGCCCAGCTTTCAGCAGCACTCGCGTGCTTGTATGCTTTACGCCTCACCGTCCTCAACAAGCCGGTCTGAGAAGCACGCATGCCGTGCATTTGATCTCGCCTCGTGCATGATGAATTATCCAGCTTTGTGTCAAGCATTTGCCGCCTGTTGCCGACTGCCAACAAATTCGATTTCACACAGCGACAAGAAAGTTTTACCAACAATTAATTATTTTAATTTGTTCAAATGGAAGAAGAGTGAATTCCAGCGCTGTGCCCAACTGTACGTCACGTAAAACTCATGAAAAAAAAGTAGTGCATACACAACCAAATTTTTAGAACTGTGCGGACTATGTCGTATATGAATGAAGCAATGAAATATCTTGTAACGCTGTAAAGTAGTTTGGTAAACTTGAATTTTTAAAATTAGAAAAACAACTACAGTCGGGTTTTAATTAATATTTAAGAATTATTTTATTTCAAATACATCTTAAAACATTTTGCATAAATTCTTTAAGAGGCTACGTTATTATAATAGACAACTGCGTTTTATTTAATATAAAAAATATGCAATAATATTATAAATTATTATATTAATTTATATTTTGGCAGATGTATTTCGAACACTGAAGACATTATTTTTCAAACTAAAATAGAAGCACAAAAATTTTTTTCATATATATTAATATTTTCTAACATAAAACTATGAACATTATTAAAATTATTAATTAATTATTATTATTATAACAGATAAAAATCTCATAATAATAAAGCACCTACCATATTTCGGGGACAGCTGTGAAGTGAAACTATCAGCTTTATAATTGAGAAAATGAGGTCTTGTAATGTTAACCACTACTTTACAACCATTATTAAAATAAACATGATCAACATTCTGATTATATCAACTTGCAAACTTTTGGTTATAAAAGTACGTATTTTTAGCTACCTCACTCCATACCTTGTCTAAATGATTAGGATCAATAGAATTTCAACAAATCATGTAATCCCCACATATGAAATAATGGATGGATAAACGTGTCCCCCAAAAAAAGTTCTGCTGGGTATATTTTGTTGCGGCATTGTAGATGGTGTTGAAACATGAAGGTAGTTGTTGTGTCATCATTCTAGAATGTCCATAAAAAAACTTTTTAATTTCGATTGCGTCGCTCTGCCCAGTTTGCCTTTGGATAATATGGTGACATCTTCACAAATATTCTTCCCAAAAAGAACATCAAATTTCAGTCTCCATACCCGTAAAATATGTAGCATTATAGGTTATAATGTACACTGGAGAGTAAAAAAAATTGTTTAGGCGTTCGTATGCAAATAACAGAGGTATGGAACCAATCATAGCAACGCGATGCGGTCAGCAGCGCCTATATAAGACAACAAGCGTCTGGCAAAGTTGCTCGATCGGTTACTGCTGCTACAATGACCAGTTATCAAGATTTAAGTGAATTTGAACGTGGCATTATAGTCGGAACACGAGAGATGGGACCTAGAATCTTCGAGGTAGCTATAAAATTTGGTTTTTTGCGTACGACCATTTCACGAGTGTACCGTGAATATCAAGAATACGGCAAAAAACATCAACTCTTCGACATCGCTGCGGCCGGAAAAAGATCGTGAACGAACGGGACAAACCACGACTGACGAGAACCATTAAACGTGACAGACGTGCAACCATTTCTCAAATTGGCGCAGATTTAAATGCTGGGCCATGAACAGGTGCCTGTGGGCGAACTATTTAACGGACCATCTTTGATATGGGCTTTCGGAGCCGAAGGCCCACTCGTGTGCCTTTGTTGACTGCACGACACAAAGCTTAACGCTTCGCCTCGGCCCGCCAACACTGCCATTGGACTGTTGATGACTGGAAACACGTTCCCTGGTCTGACGGAGCTCATTTCCAATTGTATCTGGCGGATGGACGTGTACGGGTATAGAGACATCGTCATGAATCCATGGACCCTACATATCAACAGGGGACTGTTCAAACTGGCGGAGGCTCTGTCATGGTATGGGGCGTGTGCAATTGGCGTGAAATGGGACCCCTGATACGTCTAGATAGTAATCTGACTGGCGACAGATACGTAAGCATGATTTCCGATCACCTGCACCCATTCATGTCCATTGTGCATTCTGACGGAATTGAATAATTCCAGCAGGACAATGCTACACCCCAGATGTCGAGAGTTTCTACCAAGTGTTTCCAGTAACACTCTTCTGAATTTAGAAACTTCCATTGGCCACCTAAATCACCAGACATGAACATTATTGAGAATATCTGGGATGCCTTGCAACGCGCTGTTCAGAAGAGATCTCTACCGCCTCGCACTTCTATGGATTTGTGGACTGCCCTACAGGATTCATAGTGTAAAATGCCTTCTCCATACATTCAGACCATAGTCGAGTCCACGCCACGTCGTCTTGCGCCAACTTCTGCGTGCTCGCGGGGACCCTACACGATATTAGGCATGTGTACCACGTGGCTCGTCAGACCAGGTAACGTGTTTCCAGTCATCAACAGTCCAATGGCGGTGTTGGTGGGCCCAGGTGAGGCGTAAAGCTTTGTGTCGTTCAGTAAAAAACGGTACACGAGTGGGCCTTCGGCTCCAAAAGCCCATATCAATGATGGTACGTTGAATATTTCACACGCTATCACTTGTTGATGGCCCACCATTGATTTCTGCGCCAATTTTTTAAAGGGTTGCACGTCTGTCACATTTAATGATTTTCGTCAGTCGTCGTTTGTCCCGTTAGTTTATGTCGAAGATGTGATGTTTTACCGGATTTCCGATATTTACGGTACACTCGTGAAATGGTCGTACGCGAAAATTCTAACTTTATCGCTACCTCGGAGATGTTATCTCTAATCTCTCGTGCGCCGACTATCACACCACGTTCAAACTCTTTTAAATCATGATAGCCTACCATTGTAGCAGCAGTAACTGATCTAGCAACTTTTCCAGATACTTGTTGTCTTATATAGGCGCTGCCGACCGCATCGCGTTACTCTGATTGGTCTCTTAACCTCTGTTATTTGCATACGCACGCCTAAACCAGTTCTTTTTTAGGCTCTCCAGCGTATAATATTTGATACGATATTATTTTAATACCCCCGTTTGATCTATATATTGTATACTCTTTTACAGTCTATATTTTCAATTAAAACTCAAACAAGTTATGCATTTACCGTTCCTTTCGCAAGGCGTATTAATGATTTTCCTTTCGGCACACGTTTTTAAATTGAATTTCTAACAGTACCTAAAATCCGTAATATAATCAGTTATCTGAAAGTTTTAAATGTTTCTCATTGGGATTGAAAACGTGATTACTTGGATGATAAGGAAATATTCCAGCATCTTGGTAGTTGGCGAGAGTTGAAATGGTGACCATCGAAGGTTTTGTACTTGCGCCCGAAGAAAGTAAATGCCGGATTGCCTGGGTTCCATGCGTATCCTGCTAAGATTATAGCAGTTTTTGAAGCTCATGGGAAATTTTTAATTTTTGTTTAATATGTAATAAAATTTCCGAACGAGTTTTCTTCCTTGTGGAAGAGCGAGGAGCTAATTGCACATGTGTTCCAGTCTGTCAAGCGTTTTTATTCAGCATTGACTTTAATATTGCCTTCCAGTATGTCTACAGCCTTGACACAAAATTTGTCGAACCTATCCTGGCGCAATTATTTCTGAGCCTGAAGTAGTGGATGTCGACACTTTTGGAAATACTGAGCTGTGAGTGAAGGCGCGTACTTTGATGAAGAAGAGAGACGGTGATGCAGCCATAACTATGGCAGGCGCAGGTATGTTCTGCCCAGTATAATGCGCTTTATGTCAACAATAAATTGCAACGTAACGTATACATTCAAACTTCCAAAATTTATTTTCATATTCTTAAGCAGTCCAGCAGCGTATATTTGTTCTGTGGCCAATATTGGGGACTCAGAAACGTCTGAGCACTTTAGATAATTGTTACTTAACGAGTTAGGTCACACATTAGTAAAACAACTTTAATTGATAATTGTACGTATTTTTCGTAGATAGAAAATTAAACACCAAATTCGTTATTCCGCCGTGTCATCAATTTAGCATATTTTAAGTCGTAGCCGTTCCACCAACGTTTCTTAATAAATAATTTAATAGTGATTCGAAAGTTTAAATCACGTTTCAACTTTAGATCACGGTTTCAGATGTCATTATTTATTACATTAAGTATACAAATTGGTAATATTGAAGAACATTTACTATCATTGGCATGCTACAAGCGCTGGGGAATCGAAAAATGCGAAAAACAATAAATTTCACCAAAAAAAGGACTTGCCAGGTCTGCATGTTTCCTTGCCTGTGCATAAAATTACGAGAAGACTTGTTAGTACCTATGCACAGTATTGTTGTAGAAATTATATATGATTCCACCAATACTATTAAATGAAGTAAAGATTTTATTAAGAAAGTTTACTTTACAAAAAGTGGGTCAAATCACAATTTAGTATAATTCAATACGAAAACTCTTTCTTCCAAACCGTTGTCAACACTGTACTTCTCTGGCTGATATTATACCATATTGATAAAAAGTAAATGGTTACAATTTTAAAGTACAAAAATTAAAATTGTTATTTAAATGTTAATATAATACTTTTAAGAGCAGCATCAAATAACTTTGTTGTATGATTCATTTCATAAAATAGGAAACATGTTACACCTGGGGTGACTTTTCATGTTTTTCGTAATTGCGCCTGCTACACATCACTTAATTATTCTCTAGTATGGAGAAATTCGGCGACCACTAGTAGAGGATATGGCTGTACCTACATTAAGAAAATACTGACTCTGGCAACGTCCGCCACTTGCGAAGTTGTGGACTCGGACACGACAAGTATCGCTAAGAAGGAACCGGTATGGGTACCACGCGTTCAACGAGATCTCGTTGGTAACATGGTAATTTGGCTATGAGACAACCGTATAAACATTCTAAAATCAGATATTACATCATCATCATCCGATGAAAATATTATAATAAACATTTATCACTATGTAGGTCCATTACTTTTAAATTACAAACACGTAAATCACTACCAAAAAAAATACTCATATTGTAAGTTTGCATCTTTCTTTGAAAGTTGGAGTAAAGTCAATTAAATGTAATAAAATGTTGCAATATCCTTTGCGTGAGTGTATTTTATCATGGGCTTTTATTCCCACTGAATACCAGTGGAGAACATAAAAAATATTCACCCGAATATGTCAAGATTACATTTATTTCACCTCCAGTTAAAATAATGAACTACTCTACTTCGCATATAATTTAATCAAATATAGAGTGCTTTGGTAATAATAAAACGCAATGGGCAGCATTTTGTACATGGTTTCTTTTTTTTTTTTTTTTTCATCGAATCTTGTTATTAAATCTGTTTTCTTCAACACGATTTTGACTGGTTTGGATTTCCAAAATGCTAAATTTTTCTTGCTTAACTAACAATATTTACCACTAAATGTACAGTTGAGACTGCATGATATGTATATTTTAACTAACCAGCACGTGGAATTAGTTTATAATTTTAACTGAGTCAAAAATAAGTGCATTATTAAAAGTAGAACCTACATCTCACTATTATAGAAAGGTATTTGTATTTTCTTTAGTATACAAATTCCTGAAGAAATCGTCGAATAGGTCATGTCTTACTACCACTTGTCCCTAACACGTGCAAGAATGTCACAAGGTTTCTCTTGAATGTGAGATGTTATATGGAACAAATGTAAATACACCCAAAAAATTGCAATTAATTAAGAATTATATAAATTACAATTTTTCTTAAAAATTATGTGTGTTTCGTAATTCTATGTATTTTTTGTTTCTGTATAAAAATTGTAATTTTAATTGTTTACCTAGCAATGTATTGTGTCCTGAATGACATACTCCACAACCACTCATTCAATTTTCATTTCTAGAAATGAAATTTAAACTGCATAAGTGTTACTATGCCGCTGTCTTGTTTCTTTTTAAGTTGAACTATCAAACAATATGTTAACAAGTTTATTCATGCTCTACAAATATGTGTATAACATTAATTTATTTATGTCTGAAATTATATTATTCACAATTATAGAAAAAAAACTTTACAGGAAGAAAAATATTTTCAAAATGACATTTTTCCTTTCTAGTTTGAGACAAACTGAAATAGAACCACGCATTGAATCGATCATTACGTAGAGCGAGTAGTTGTCATAGGTCAACAGATATGAATAATTACCAAACCTTTTTGAAAATACTATCACTAAATACATTCTATATATCACATTACCAATAAATCAGAATTTGGATGTTTGTCGAGTTTGAAATACACCCCACAACATTTAAAGCTCTTGTGCATACAAAAAAAATGAGTAAAGTAAACTGTTATGCCTGGAAATATGCGTTTTTGCTTCTAAAATGCTCAAATAAAACGCAAGGTAATAAAAATAGAACACCTTTAATGTGCTTCAGCTTTTTAGATATTCACCTTAGAGGTTAGCGTCTGTAAATAAACATAGAAACATAACATTCGAAAAATATACGAAGAGATAAGAAATAATATAACTTTGTTTGCTCACATTTTAAAAAAACAATAATTAATTTCTTATTTTTTAGATATTTACTTCTAAAAAACGTAGGCCTTAATTTAACATATAATTTGTTTGATTACCGACAATCATAATAAAGGACTCTTAATACAGAATAATTCACGTCTCGGTTTTGGCAAACCTCCAATTTTGTAGTTTCAGAATGCCAAGTTGAACGAATGAGATTAGCAAGACAAAATATAAATGACAAATTTAAGGAGGGAAATAAATATGAATCACGCTGTGAAAAAAAGTTTGCCATACAAATATACGACAAAAATTATTTGGAGATTATCTTTGCTACAAAGCCTACAACTACACTGCATATATTTTTTTTTGCCCATTCAAACTTGTTTTAATCTAAGATTAAGGCGTTAAATATACAATATGTAATGATTCTAGCTGTACTTAAAGCCGAAAATACACTTGTTTGTAATTACAGCGAATGAGCTCCAAGCGCCGTGTCTGCCTCTAGAAATCAGAACCAATCGTAATATAGAACAGTGACGTGGTTTACAAATCAGTTACTTACATGCAAGATAACTGGTGACTGAGACTCGCTGTGTGAAGTGCCAGCCAAGAATAATAGAACAGTGACGTGTTTAACAAATCAGTTACTCACAGGCAAGATAATTGGTGACTGAGCCTCGCAGTGTGAAGTGCCAGCCAAGAGTAACGGAACAGTAACGTGGTTTACAAATCAGTTACTCACAGGCTAGATAATCGGTGACTGAGCCTCGCTGTGTGAAGTGCCAGCCAAGAATAACCTTCCCGTGCGTTATGTATACAACCTTGTAGGTACAATGGGTTCGACAGAGTAACAAGAAGACAGATACTTTAGCTTACGCTTTGTACAACTGAACAAGAAGTTACTGATATAACTAATGAGCCTTCTTTCCTTAACATGGCCATATGGGTAAAATATATTATTATATATGTTCTGAAATCTTTAGTTTATACGTAGGACTTGATGTCTCATTAATAGCAATAACATTAAGATGAAACCAGAAACATATGCAACAGTTGTGAGGCAATTACAAATACACACGTGCCTTATCAGAGAATCTAACCAGAAAACCTCTTACCATAAGCTAGCGTGCAATTAACTGCATTACAGAGGTCGGATTAGGAACATCAACTAGTGATTTATTCAGTATAATATTTTGAATGATAGGGTTTACTGAAACAAAATATGTACAGGGCTGTCATTTTGAAATTAAGTGACTGAGCCACTTAAAACATTTAAGTTTACGTGGCCTTCTGTAACATTTATAGCAACCACAATTAGCTATATATTAGTTAACCTTTTCCAGTAATGTGGCAAAATATTCCATTTTTTCAACTGGCAGTTTCTTGCAAGCATATTGAAAGAAAATTGGATCTCTGTGTTCATAGTTGATGCGTCAAAGGAATACTGTTAATATAAAAAATTCCGTTAAAATTTCGTTGAATTATTTTATAGATACTAAAAAAAATTATTTATATTAACATTATTAAAAAAAGGACTGCCACACCTGAAAAATGTCAGTTTACATACCATAATGTAATACTACTTGAGGATTACATTTGGTAGGAATCGGTTGATTAGTCCTTCAGATATGGCATAAAACATCCATATTTTTCATGTCATGATCTTCATAAATGGAGGGCAAAAAAGTAATGTATTTGTACACTTGATGATTTTATTTTGCTAGTGTACGAAGTTAAGTCAAAATCGATTACATAATTTCGTAGATATGTCAAACTAAGCCAATATGATTTTCTAGCAACCAATTTGAAAATAAGTATTTATCACACTTAAAAATATAAACATTTTGATAAAGCCTAACACAGTACAAAATATTCGCCAATGTTTGTAAGAATTGGTTGATTATTTACTGAAACATGACATAAAAACGGTATAATTTTTTGTTGGGATGTCTTACAAAATGGCAGAGGAATGAGTTTGTGTACAAACAAATTTGATGGTGTTAATATGAACTACTAGCATACAAAGTTAAGTTAGAATTTGTTTCGTTAATAATATAATAAGGTATACAGAGATAAAATATTATTAAACTGAGAATTTCGAAAAGAAGTACCACACCTTTTTAAAAAAAACCAGTTTACACCACCTGTTGCAACACTATTTGTTTGCCAAATTATATAGGCATCTGTCAATTGTCCGAACAACTTTATTATTTCATCTGGCATGTCTTTCAAAACGGCAGACAAAAGATGCTCCTTGTGGACACACTTGGTAGTTGTTATATGTACTGCCAACTTAAAAATAAGGTTTGGGTTATTACATGGTTTCTACGACACGCCATACTAAAACTAAAACAGCTATAAGGCTGCCATTTCGAAAATAAGTACTTTGTCTTAAAATAATGCATTTTGCACCCTTTTTTGCAAGTTGTACGATTAGTTTGCCAAATTTGGAAGGAATATGTCAATTGTTTCCCGAGTCCTGACATAAAAACTTTATTTATTGGTATCGGTAATTCTTACTACAAGGCAGACAAATTACGCTTCATGTATTTACAGATTATTGTAATATCTACAAACAGCATACACAGACAAGAAGGATCTGATTACATGGTTTCGACGATATCGTGTTTAAGTCTAAACTAACTAAATGTCGACCATTTTGTAAATAAGTTTCTGGCATACATAATACATTCAGTTTAACATTATCTGCCGCTGTATTACTTGTTTGCGAAATTTGGTAGTAATCGGTTAATTGTTTACCGATATATGACATAAAAACTCCAGTTACTTGAGTGGAGCTTTTTTACAAAATGGCTAAAAAAAAGTGGCTATTTGTTGGCAATGTGATGATGCTTGTAATAATTATTTTCAGCGTACAAAAATTGGTTTGAAATTGATTAAATGGTAAGGTAGATACATAAAATAAACCTGAAATATTTATATGATCGCCAATTTTAAAATAAATATCGTATTATTGTTTATTAATTCGGAATGTTTAAAATAAGTACCTTGTTATAATTAATTACTAAGGTATACCAGGTGTATCATTATTTAACCTACGTGGCAAGTGTGACGAGAATTGGTTTAACAGTTTTAGATACATGACTCAAAATCTCAGATTTTAATTTCGTGCTCTCTTCAAAAATGGTGGACAAGCAACAATATCCATCCCACGATTTAGTGCATACACAATGCTCTGGCAGCATACAAAATTTCTTTTAAATACGTTGAATGGTTTCCGAGGTATGACATATAACCCTATATTAAAATGACAACTATTTTTAAAGTAAGAGCCTGGCGTAGTCGAAAATTTTAAAAGTCGTGTTTCCTTACTAAGTACTCTATGTGTTCCAAGTTTGGTGAAATTCAGTTGATGTGTTCGAAAATTTAAAGCGGGTTGGGGCGCACACACGCACACACACCTACACACATGAACAGTTAACACAGACAATAAAGTGATTTCATAAGCATTTCTTTACTTCGGAAAGTAGGCTGAAATAGCTTCAATGTTAGTACCAAAGTGTAATAATTGGGTAAAGCATGCATAGAGTCCAGCTACTTCAAGACAACCATGAATTTGAAATAGGCTTCACAGTACGTGCTCAGATTTGTCATTCTGTTCTTGTCATGCGTTTTAGTGTTTGAGGATCGATACTTGTTAATTTACTGATACACACAAAGTGAATAATCCATTAAACAGAGAAAAATAATTTTTTTTTTCATAATCACAGGCCGTATACTGAGTTTTATTACTACTAAATTCTATGTAATGCAATTCGCTCTTCGCGAACAGTTCCAGTTACCTAATCGTTATAAGTAACATTATACAAATGGGCTCAAGACATACCTCTTGGACAATAAATTTACGGATGATATTTTATATTAGAAAATATCATCTACCATGTTTTTCACACCACCTTTCAAAGACTTTCCCTTTTTCACTCATACTATTTTTCTGCCGGATTTTTATGTGACGGTCACTCTGCTGCTTCTATTGCTAATAAGTGCTGGAGGTAGGTTAATTGAGTTGTGATACCTGTATAAATCTTTGCACGTTTAACATACTTTTAGATTATACATACTACCTATCTTATGTGGCATTATTGTAGCCTTTTTCTCAATGTGAAGGAAATTACTTAAAAACTGTGAAAACCAAAATTAATTTTCTTTAGTATCTGCAATATTAAAAAAAAATCCAATTACCGCTCACTTACGATATTCCGTTACTACGTAAAAAATCATCTCCAATTCCTCAGCATTTAAAATACACTTACGTGTTACGTGACGCTTATACGCACACCACATAAGACTCATTTAGTATGTTAATCTTCTGTTCTCCGAACTTTACGCAGTCACCACTGTCCAGCCAGATCAGCTAAAGTCTACTTTTCTCCGACCAGCCGACACTGTCTCACACAACATTGAGTACATGGACACACTTGGAGAACTATAACTGGACTTCATTGCCAGGTTGTCTGCTTTGTATATAGCTTCCCAGAGGTACGCTGTATATTCCTCTGTTATTTAGAATTTGATTGCGGCGGTAATATTTCATATACAGAACAGAATAAAATAATAATTTTCCTTAAAACTGCAGCGTACCACACAATTTGCATTGCTTCTGGCAATCGAATAACACTTTAGCTGAAATTTGTTAAGAATACTAAAAATTTAATTTTTTAATTTTTGAAGTTTATAAAACGTTAGTATCCCTTATTTTCATTCTACCAAAATTTCATATTTATTTTTCAGTTCATTATTTTTAATGTTATTATGGCCACTAAATTCCTTAAAACCCATACATATATGCTAAATTGAATCTAAATTAAGACGTTAATCATCCAAACCTAGCAGGATTAAAAGTGTTCTTGATACGAAGTGAAATTATTAATATACTGGAATAGATAATAGGCTCTCCTCGCAGTCAGTTCCCACCTGGGTGCTGCTTGCTCGTGCTGCCTCTTAGGCACCTCGGCGTTCACGACTTGAGGACCGGACACAAGCCGCAATATGACTGCGCGATGTTGGAGAGTCCGTTCAGGGCGAACAAACCTGAGGAGGGGGCAGTGTTACGCACGATAGCTAACACCGGCCGCGAGCTCAAATTATGGCGCCAACGCCATCGACGGGTAATTCTCTGACGCCTGCGGTGCTCGACAATATAGTAACCATAAAAGTGACATAAAGACGGGTTTATTAATGCAGTGTGTTGTTTTCACGACGGTAAGAAGGACTGTGAGATTTTCAAAGTCCAGGCTCATTTCACTGTTAGACTCGTATTTCGCGCAATGAATGCATTCCCGTTTAAAAACTGCTGAGACAGTAAATCAAGATTTACATGAGAAAGCATTTTGCAATCATGTTACATAAGAAATAAAATGGGATTTTAGCAATGAGTCGAGTCCTTATATACGAAATATAAAACCGCGCAATAACGAAACATTCTGTGGAATTTGTATGGTTTCAAAATTCTCAGTTAAAATATGGCGTATGTGATGAGTTATTTTATATTATCTTTACATAAATTTACGTCACGTAATTATGATAATCACTTTCTCGTTACTAGTAATAAACAAAATGCAGAATTAAGAAGAACAGATAAACAAATATGTTTTATTATTCTTCCATATCAAATACGTAATGGAACAAGATACTAGGGCGTAGTGCGTGATGTAGATATCGTCGGCTTCGATATTTTGAACTTCAATTTAGAACTCAGCCATTTGTCCAAAAGTCATTAAAATGTAACAAGTTTCTTTTATTTCCACTTGAAAATTTTTATAGTTAAAAAAATATATTAGTATTTCTTAATGTACTGCTTTCCAGGTTTCACGTTTCCTGTAAATTTAAATGAATTTTGTTTCGACCAAAGTACAAATTTTTTGATAATGTAAACATCACAATATGTTTTATGAGAGCAAAATAAATTTTTGTAATTTCAGTATAAGGTTGCAACCACAAAAGGACTTTTCGTGGCCACAAATAAATTCATTGTGTCTGCAAGGCAAACAAAGTGTTCATCAGGGGCCGCAAAATTGTTACGATGCTAGAGGAAATACGGGTAATACGCCTCCCTATTGTTTTGCTGGTTGGGTGTTTTGAGTAGGTAGCTACAGTCCGCGAGCCACGTCGAGGCTAGTGAAAATGCTGTTAGTAGGGAAGCTTGAGTGAAGGGAGAAGCAACTGCATGCGTACTGAATCCACTTTGATATCCGTGGCAAAAACATTGCGAAACATGCTTCAAACAATGTAATGTATCTATCAAGTCATGTATCGCAGCGCTGGGCATTCCATATATATAATGCAGTTCTACACAGTGAGGCTAGGGATGCAAGATAGATCCAGTAAACGAGTGTTGTGATGCAAAAGATGCAAACTAATGTCTGCTTATATATCTTGCGAAAGTAACAAAAAGAACTGTGATACACAAGTTTAAATCAGAGGTCCGTTTCACGAGTTCGAAAACAAGATGCAAAGAGAAATTGCACAGCAGAAGGGAATATAAAAAAAGGGGGGGGGATTGGAACTACCCCAGATAAAAAAGGAATTTTTTTTTTATTACTAAAATTATTATATTACATTATATGACAAGTTGTAGGCTCTTCATGGTAAAGTGGGCACGTTTAAAAATCCGAGATAGTTTCTATTTTCTACACATTGAGTATATTTCCATAGCATCTCTCTGTATCACTATTCGGTGACTTTCAAGAGACAGCATAAACAAAAATAATGGCATCGGTAGGTTAGACCAAATTTAACGTACATTTATATTGTAAAAAGTTTAAAACATAAATAAATATTGACAAACCAATATTATTTACAGAAATCGACTTGTACATACTTACTGTGTTCCTATAGCCTTTTACGTAACACAAACAGCGATATTCCACAAACAATTAGTAGGATGATACATCTTGAATTAGTTTCTCCAAGCAGCTGATATACATATAAGTCACATGGCAATGTTTGGCCTAACAATTTATGATTCTATGGCAAAAATCGGTCTAAAGAAACCCATATCAGAGTACCAAATCTAGTTGAGTTACATGGTCATCGGTTCATATGACGACCTCTTTACATGTGTGAACTATGCGATCAAACTGTCAATAGCTAAATCGAAGTATCTGATTCAGGAGAACAAAACTATAACTACGTCACTGCTGTATAACACCGATGATTTTCTTTCAGTTACAAATACCGACTGGGAAGATAATCAGCATAAAGCAAGGATAGAAGAAGAATCCTGGAGGAAGGACTGGGTCATTGGATGAAGGCTATTTCAGAAAAGTTCATAATTCATACGAGTGACGACAGCGATGAAACTACCACGTCTGGTGAAAAGAGGCATAGCATCTGAATGTAGAGACGAATCTGTTCTAGCAGTTTCAGTGTCGTATTATGAAATATTCTGTGCAATAAAAAACATAATTTTACATGGAAAATGTGTTGATAAATGTTCGAATCTTAATAATGCTTTTCAAATATGAAAATAACACAAACTTGTTTATGTTACATGAATGTTTTTAACATTTTGTGACGTACATTATACCAATAGATTACAGTAAAATATAGTGCATAAATTCTAATTAGTCACATTTTTTCAAGCATTCGTGGAATTTTAAGCCAGAGTGAATTATAACTTACTCAGGCACCAAAACAGGTGTTTTGAACACGTGGACCAGTGCACTAGAAGGTCTAAGCATTATTTCCTACTTTAAGTTACGTTTACTTAAATTTATTTGTTTTGGTGAACTTTTGTACAGTATTATTTCAAAATAATTTTCAATGCATTTTGAATTCAGTTATACTGTATTTCTTTCTTCGGTTTTGTACAGATATCGCGACTTTAAATAGGTATGTCGAATCTCAGTATTAAATTTTTCTTTTTATGCTAAGTTGAAGAACAATATAAACAGTATAGTTATTCCGACCATATGTACTTAAAATATTATTGAATCATACAATTAGTATCACATATGGTAGTGTGCAGTTAGCGAGATCATTCACAACTAATGTTTTCTGAACAGCAAGAATACTGTCTGGCCGTTCATAAAGCCGGCCCCACACTATGCCCACTTCCGTAGTACTTTTCATGCTGGCGTTTCTGCACCCAAGTAGGTTATCACTCCGTACCTTCCGCACGGGTCTGGCTACGGGTTATAAAAGTTTTCGTACCTATGGGCATGCGTGAAACGGTAATATAACGTGTTATAAATATATTCTGTACCCACAGAGCTGCGACGGACAAGATGGCGGACACCCGAGTAACAACCTCAAGCAGTCTATATTTCTTTATGAAAATATTAATGGTTATGTAAAACGCATTTTTGTACAAAATGAAACTTAATGTAAGCGGAAGTAACGGGAAACAGTTAAAATAGTTCACTTGGTCATAATACAACAGCACGCATAACTTTAGAAAATACGTAATACTTGTGAATTTTTAAGTGTATATTGGTTCTACCGTATAACAAAGCTTGCTAAAAAGATGTGCGGTTAGCTTAGTGGATTGGTGTGCGGTTCGGCGCTATTAGGCTTAGGATTGAAATTCAAATCTCCTTTGCGTAAATAATTTTTTTTATTAGTTTTATGTGATACTTTATTATTGTTTATAACATATGTTATTGTCAGAAAAAGTTTATTTATAGAATCTCTTTGTTTTAAAGCAATAGTACATAAGTAACTGCACGGCATAGTCGACTGGTTGTGGTTGTTTGCTAATCAACTCTATTCGATTTTAAACTGTGTTGAATAAGTAGTTTTAACAGACACACATAACAGCCTTTTTCTTGTATTCTGATATTTTTGTTACCTTTTCACCTTATAAACGTAAAAGCTTGTATAGTCATGGAAGTAACTAGATTTACTATTAAACTTATTAGAGCAAAATATTTCAATATTTTGCTAATGATTTAATGAGTGGCGTTAATATCCGTCGTAATGTATATGAAAATATTTGATTTTTCATACATAACCAGTGCCATTACTCACATAATTTTTCATACATAAATAGTATTCGCACTCAGAAACTTAAATAAATGCAGTCATCAAGGTAAAAAATAAACAATCTTCGCAATTTGTGATGCACCACAAAGGGCCTACAGATAATATTTTATTGCATTTGTATGTCCAAAAACTGCAGACTGTTTAACATTTGCGAGATTTTTGCCTGCCATTTACAATTTTCTGTAATAGCTTTAGGTAACGTATGGATATGAACTGATACATATTTTCTTCTCTTCTTCTACAGAAACGTTCATGCCTACTGTCGTGTCCCTGGGTATAAGATAAGGTAGTAGAAACGATGCATCGTGTAGGACCGGTTTAATTGCCGAAAGTATAGCCACGCCGTGCGAATGACAGTGCTGTGTAGCACTATACGAAGTCCGCCCGCCTACACGTGTCATGCCAAAAATATTGCAACATCTCGTCGAGTACGGGGCGAGGTAGGTGATAGCCAAGGTCATTGTTAAAGCCATCCATACACTGTACGCAATTCATGCTACCGTCTGTTATACCCATGGGCACAACAAAAGATATACAAGTTTCTATAGCAGAAAAAAAAAATAATGCGTCAGCTCATACCCACACGTTTACTCAAGTGCCAACAGAAAATTGTAAATGGCAGGCCAAAACATCTCGCAAATGACAGATAATCAGCAGTTTGCAGGGGTACAAATGCGGTATATTTAAAAGGTACTAAGATTGTTTTTTTTCCTAAAGACTGCAGTTATTTAAGTTTCTGAGTACATGTACTAGACTATTAATGTATGGAAAACAATGTTATTAAAAGCTGCGCTTATGTAAAAAAATAAAAGTTACTGTATTCACATGTATGTACAAAGGATATTTCCGCGTCTAATTACAACATAATCAAATTATTTCAATATTTATATTTAACAAGCGTAATAATCAATCTGGTGCTTTCCGTAATAAATCAAACTTTTACACTTAGAAGGCCAAAAGAAGGGAAAAATATCACAATACTAAAAATAAAGCTTTTATGTGTGTCTGTTAACATTACTCATGCTACACAGCTCAAATAATGTATTTTATAAACCAATCGATTTGATTAGCAAACAACCACAGGCAGCTGATTGCACTGTTTAGTTACATGCGTATTATTGCTTTTGAACAAAGATATTATATAAATAAACGTTTTCTAATAATAACATAAATTATTAACAGAAATAATGCTTACCAAAAAATAACTAAAAATATTTCGTTGCACTACGGAGATTTGAACACTAAAATCGAATACTACGCGTTACCAACCCACTGTGCTACACACACAACTTACAAATCAACGGTGTAAAAGTTTATATACCCAAAAATCCATAGTTATGACGTATTATTTTTAAGTTGTGTTTATTGTTTTGTTATGACCATGGGAGTAAATTTAAATGTTTCCCGTTACCCTCACGGACACTAAGTTTCATTTAGTACATAAATACAATATTGAGAACCCGTAATATTTTCGTAAACGGACATATACATTTGTGGTTGTTACTCGGGTGACCGCCATCTTGTCTGTCCCAGCTTCGTGGGTATAGCAGACATTCAGGGTACTTCTATTGCCGTTTTGGGCATGCCCACGGGTACGAAAACTGTTATACCCGCAGCCAGACCTCTACGGAGTGGGCTGGATTGTAACATTTACGGGAGCAGAAACGATAGCAGAAAATGGGTAGGAAAACTGCTACGGAAATTGGTATCGTGTGGCGCCGGCTTAAGGAACCAGCGATGGCTAGGAGTGATTTAATTAAAACCATGGAAACTGAATTGAAACGGGTCTTCCCGCATGCAAGATTAGTGTGTTACTGCTGCGCCATCCCACGCGGCGTTGCGTGTTTAGACTTGAGCATGTGCTTTGAACAACTCTTACAAGTGTCGCACGTGCGAGGCCTGAACACTTTCTCACAGAAAGTTAACTTTCTCGAATAATTTACGTGTAACGTTTAAGTAGTTGGGCAATGGCGAGTCGGGTGTAGGTATAATGCTATGGATTAGGATTCGCCCACCAGGTAGGTTGTCGATGCGGCAGACGGCCTGGGGCATTCAAGTTGTGATCGCGCCCAACCGAAATATCAATATTGAATCGTGGTGACCTTTACCTTTACCTCACCCTGTGCTCGTGACATTTAATAAACTGGAACACAAAAAAAAATCCAAAAATCTAAACAAATTTTAACAATTGTGGAACATATAATGTTACCCTGTCCGTCGNAGCAACCCGTTGACACAATTGCAATTATAAAAAATCGAGAACAATCACAGAAAATCTAAAAAAATTGTAAATAATCTGAGAACATATGACATTATACTTACACTGATCCCACCACCTTCACTCCACACCCTCTCCCACATCATACCATCCCAAAAATAAAAATATAAAGAATAATGGCAAAAAATCGATCAATTGATTCTAAAAATCGAGGAAAATGTAACGTTAACATCACATTCACAACACAACCCTAACCCCAATCCCCCTCTTATATCCCACCACCTTACTCTCTGCAGTAATAAAAATCGAGAAAACAATTTTAAAAATCAAAATACACTATAAAACTGTAGGAACATATTACATCACTGACTCCGAACACAAAGTTGAATGTTGGCGACCTTAATATTGACCCAAATTTCCCTAACACCCAAATTCAAAAAAATTCTTAAAAATCGAGTAACATATAACATCAGACCCTCTTCCCTTGCTCACCACACCATCCACCAATTCCTCACCCCCTACACAAAAATCCATCATTCTACGTATATAACAAAAATTATCCCTCTACCAATGCCAATCAATCGTATCTGGCTTTTGGCAAATTAATTACAAATTCAACACAATTTTAATTTTTCTATTATCCAACACTATAAAGTTTGCTAATTATTTCTTCTTTTTTAGTATCCAACTCCTGATGCCTCCAATGTCGTACACTTCCAAACCCGTGGCCTCGGTTTTAACGCATGCTATCTTCGTCTTGACAGGCCTTGCTCAGGTTTGGGGTGCAAAAATAATCAGTTACGAGCTAATGACGCAGGGTCGCCATGATGCAATTAGATGTATGGTGCATTGCAATGGCGACCAGCACACCGACATCCTGACCATAGGAAGGTGGTATGGCAAACGTTGTGTTCATCACTCATGTGTGACACCTCTCTAGCAAAAACGTTGAGAGCTGGCAGCCATCTTGAAAAGCCTTTTAGCCATAAAGCAGGAGCAGCTGTCCCGCTCAGCAGTTATCGGCCTCACCAGCAAGCATGTCTTCCAGTCTGCATATGCGATGTTTGCAAGCAGTGTACCATTCTCGTGGCTACCAGCTGCCACAGCGAGTTTAGTACCGGTTCGAAGTCGACGACTGCAGTGGATCTGAAGGAGAGGAAATTGACCTGCTTCTAAATCCTTGCGCAGTGGAAGATGTCGACCGCAGTATGTTCGATCTCAATTCGCGGTGATGATTACAGCTATACAAGCAAACATTGTGTAGGTTACAGCATCTCTTTTAAATATGAGTGTGATGAGATTGGCAGCTTGGATTATTTTGAAATGTGCAATAAGAAAAAATAAGATAGTGGAAGGCACCTCCGGACCTTAACTACCAGCCCTGTCCCAATATTGCCATAACATATCTACCCGTCCGATTTAATGTTTTTTTTAATTCATACTGATACTATACAAGCAAAACTAAGTAGACTACTTTTTAAATTTTCATGCATTTAAATTTTGTAGCAAATTTGTATTTTTTTATTTGTACAATTTTTTTATTTACAATTTTTATATTAATTAAAACTGCTGTTTCATAAATACGAAATTAGATAAACGAGAAGAACCACTTTTCTTGTTATCTAATTTTCAATAAATGTTGTTTAAATAAAAGTGGGATTTATTCCGTACATGATTCGTTAAATGACTGTGCTGTTAGAAATCAACATCAGTTTTTGTACATTTGGGCTCGTAATGTTATTTCCTAAGTGTGCAAATATTGAAAGAAGTGTCAGATCTTCTTGGTAATAACATTATAAACGAACACAAGTTTTATACAAGTGCCTTTTTAATAGCGATTATATAATTAGTTTTGAAGTGATGGGTTTCTTAAAAATGAGCTCCAGTCACTAACTTCGTAACAGTAAACAAACACAGATGACAGGTCATTGTAGACATGTGTAAATATATGCTGTTCGTCCGTTCGTAGTACTGAGAAACTAATGTCAGTTTAGGAGGATACTCAGGTTCGCAACTGAGTGGTGAGCGCGATCGGTCGTGTACAACGGCGACGGTGTATAGAACCAGCATGGAGATTGGTGAACGGTGCCCAGCTCGGGCTCGTGACCGTGTAGTATTACTGAGCGCCCCCCCCCCCTTCCCCTNGACCTCATCATGAGCGTTCCCGGGCCTATCGCGCATTCCCTTTCATGCGTAGTGCCTCGGCAACCCTCTGTCCTGGCTGCAGCCCAGCGCGATCCCCTTTCAGGATGTTGTCTCCTCCGGCGTCCCTGGAGAGCGTGTAAACACGCCCAGTAGTCGAGTCGCAACTGTTACCGTTACAATTATACCGCGGCAGGGACAGGGCACCGCTGTTTGTAGAGGGCTTTGTCCACAAGCCCTGCCGAGGATAACCCGGCGGGCGATGCCCGAGACAATGTCGCCTGTGCGGGCCAGGCGGAGGCCGTCGCAGGGAGGGAAGGGTCGCCGCTGCAGCTACATCACAAGCTCACGCAGCTTTGCGACCTTCAGTTGAGCTACAATGGTCTTCGGTTCGGTGCTTAGCTTCGCGGTTGCGTATCCGACGAGGAACGGTTAAAACGGGCACTGTTGTCTAAGGTTTATTAACACAAACTATTTTGGATTAACCAACATATCACCGTGTCTTTGAGATATAGATTTCTACAGAATTTTTGTAGGCTTTAGAGTAAATAACATATTTTTTTTTGTATCTGCAATGTTGAGCTGTTTTCTTTACTGTCATCTTTGTTTAAATCAAGTATAGTAGTGAACCATACCTTACTTCAATAATATATACTGGGATATTACATTACCGTGCATATGAATATAAATCAAGCAGTTCATTTATGTCAAACGATAGATTTTTTTAAATTTTAAATTAAGTAGAAGTGTTAATTACAAGCTACCAATTGTTTAGAATTATCATTGACATTTTCTAAACTTGTTACACGAGATTCTATGCAGGAAATTCTATTAGGAAGAATCTGACAACTGTTTCTCCACCGGACTGGTTTGATTCCTTACTGTTTTAAACACCCACATACATTGACTACGTTCAAAACTCTTAATTTTCATTCGTTATTCTATTGTAGATAAATCATGTAACTATTAATATTTCCCATAGCTAGAATATAAATAGGCGCATAGTTTTGTACTGTGTAGTTTGGTAGGGTAATCTGCATGTTGAAGTACTTTGGAAACAGATATTTATGCAAGAATGTACAATGAAGTTTGGGAGTGCCATAACACACTGAGCTATGCAAACCTACCCTTTTCCTTTCCAAATTGTTGAAATCCTAAAGGGTAAAATGTATTAATCTCTGAATTAGATCATTTCGGACATAAAATCACATCTCAACTAGGCTATTCAATTGCAGTAGTAGGCTTGTGGCTCTCCGTCCGGGGGCGAGGGCTGGGAGCTGTGGTGCCGTCTGCCATCTTGGATGACGTCCCAGGCGCGGTCGGCGGCCTCGTTTCATCTCCCCCCTCGCCACTCCCAACCCACGACCGGCCATTACAGCAACCCGTAACCCTAAAAATTATTTTAATAAAANTAACAAATAATTAAAAAGTATGGGCCGTCCATCGTGGATTGTTAATAATTAAATCGTAGGTTAAGTGTATCGCTGCTTATCATAATTCCATTAAATAAAAAAAAAATGTTAATACAAGTAACATAAATTCGGCCTACTACTTCGGGACGTATTGATACCTCCACACAAAAACCTGTAACCAAAAAAGTATATAAAAAATTTGTAAAAACCTTACATAAATGCATCTCACTGCCTCAGATTTTCATTGGTTTTCCTAGAAAAAAAATCTCCGTTTGCAAGAAACCCCTACTCGCACGACCACTGCTAGAGTGCGTGAATCGCCACTGTGTATATTTATTTACGAATTGAAACATGTAATGTTCCATCTACCAGAAGGTATACAAACACTTTAAATTCTTCCGATCTATATGATATTTCACGAAATCAAACGTACGGAACGCCAGACCCCCCTGCAACCACACTTTTAACTGATAATGCGATAGGGCATTCCAGGTAGGACTTTGGAAACAATATTAGAATTTTAATACGTTATTTTTAAAAATGAAATCAATCGGTATTGTTTTAATATTCGCTATACTAAATTAGTTTTTATTTTTGTACAAAAGAAATATTTTTTTTAATAAAGCCGTGTACCGTTGTAAACACGCACACACGTACTGACACGTGCCCGAGATACACGCACCTGTCGTAATGGCTCTCTTCTTCCTGCTACCAACGACGCAACTTCCGCTATCTGCCGTCCGCAATCTCCGGATATACGCACCCACCGCCATTTCTCTACAGTACAGAGAGTAAGTACCTACTGTTTTTTTAATAACGCGAGCAGAGAGGAGCTCACAGCAGTGCCGACTGCGGCTGGGCGCGCCGACTGCAGCCTGCATGACTTATTACGAAGGCAAGGCGAGTGTAGTACGCTGGAAATGGCTAAGCGAGTACAGTGCTGAGTTCATGTAACGATAACAGCCGGCCGCTGCACGGAGGCGTCCCTGTGGTCCGGCTCGGCTTAAACGCTCACGATGCATGTTTAAAAATAAACTTATAAAATTTGGTTTAATCACATGCTGACGGAAACAGAAGTCACTTAATAATGAACTATGGGAATTTACTTTTCTCGGTAAATTGGAATTTACTTTTCTCGGTAATTTGAAATTTGCTAACGATAAAACGTAATAAATCTCGTTTCTAGCTAAAATTTCCATAATTGAACTTCATATATGATATACTGCCAACCATTCTTAAGGGTCGTTTATTATCAAAATTATCATAATACTGACATTAAATACCGCTTAAGAAAAATCCTGTGTTTACAACCGAGCTGAGTCGTGAAAGTGAAGTGGATTTGCTCAACATGCTGAGCGATTTTCGCTTGTATTTGCTATTATAGTGCTGCTGTTTTCAAAACGTCTTCCTCATAAGACAGGAAAAGCGATTGCAGGAAACAGAAAAAAAAATACATTATAGGCGGGATCAATAATTTCCATTGCACTCTAATTGGCTCGTGTAAAATTATATTATAAGAAAATTTAACGCCGCATTACATTCAGACACGAGCTACAGGTATTGAGTTCCATGCCGGTGGTAGACAAGCCTTAGCGTAGTTCGTATGAACAGTCCCTGCGCACCACTACTGACGTATCGCGGCCGGCACGAGGTGGCTAGGGGAGGGGACGTGAGGTGGGATCTGCATTTGTCAGATGTAGACGTTTCCAGCCCAAGGCCGTGCAACTACCACACCATCTGATCTTGCCGCCGACAATGCCACGCATAACATATTACGTATTAAAATGTATTTGTTCTTCCATATCTCTACAAACTTTTGGCCTTTGCAGGAAACGAAATGTAATAATGCACGTACTGGCGCATGTGGAAGGAAAAACGTGCATAATAAAAGTTATTCACTCACAAACACAGGTGGCGAAGCTCGTGGCACCATATCCGCAGTGTTGCTGTTCGACGCACTAGACACACACTCATACATGTATAAAAAACACACAAATTCATGCTTGAAATAACGAGAAAAAATATTACTCTCGTGCCAGGAGTATTTTCATTTACCTGTTTGCAAGCATTCGAAATACACATTTCTTTCCACGATTTACTGTAAAAAAATTACACTCGAGTACACTTGCTCGCTAAAAATTTATATACTTGTGCGCAAGCACATTTAATATTTACTGTTGTACAGGCTATGTATATACAGTATAATTATGTAGGCTGTATTAAATACTTTTTTATATACGGTATCTGCCTGATAATACCTACATCTAAATTTTTTTGAAAATATTCAAGGGCAGGAATATACAGAATACGACGAAAACTAGGTTACGTTAGACTACGATCCCTAATACCGATGCAAAGTTCAATGAAATACCTGGTTGCCATGAATATATAAATCTCGAAAAGGTTTGAAAAAACATAATTTTATTCTAGGCTGAAGACCTTAAAAAGCTATCCGTATTCTGACCTAAGTATTATCTTTTTTCGCATGCAAACAGATTATGCACATGTAAAATTAATATCCTAAATTTTTCAATAACAATTTCACTGGATAGGTAGGACGGAAAAAGAACGTGCGGAATATGTATACATACGAAATGGGAAACAAGTTATGACGCATCCTGTAAGAGAGGTGTTATAAATCACGACATAAATATTGGCCTTGGGACGTAAAATGCCTTCATTGTGAATTTTTTAAAGCCTAGACATAAAGTTTACATCACATCTCACATTATTTTTCAAAGATGTATTACAACAGTCTCAATGCAGCCATTAGTTGTCGAAAATAATTTTTGTAAACACCGTTATTCACAGCTGTGAAGCATGACGCCCCACCAGGGTTCGATTCCAGGCGGGATCGCTCCCGGAATATTTTGTCTCGTGACGGACGTTGCCCCAGCAGGTTTTCTCGGATATCTCAATTTTATCAGAGCATTTTCATTCAATCAACACCTTACCGCCTGTCATCGCTCACGATATGTTTTTCGTGTTAAACACGAACTATTTTTATCTAATTAACTATTATGTGTGATTTTGAAGGTAACCAACGTCGAGCTGTCGTTTGTGCATTCCGTTGGAATACCTCATAGTGTGATTCAGCATAGTTCCTCTGGTAAGTTTACATAAAAAGTTAATCAGTACGTAACCATTTTTTTATAAATTTTTTTAATTTCTAGCTGGCGGAGTTTCTGGCTGCCTGAAGTCTCTGACGCCTCAGAAGCTGTGCTGGTGCTGTGGCCAGGCTTCCAACACTGCGAGCTGGGACTCGATTCCCAGGAGGGGTGGATTTTTGTCAGTGTTTTTGTGGGATTTCTCAGGTGTCGCCCATTTCATTCCATCATTGTTCCACCACCTCCTGTCAGCCTAATCGGCGCCACACACAAAATGTCGTTGTCATGTTAAGCTTTAACGGCTTTGACCTAATAAATAATGTGTGTGCATTTATAGGTAACCAGTATCGAGCAGCCATCACGTGTTCTGCTAGTTGAGTACCAACAACACCAAGACCGTCCTCGTCGAGCAGCCATGTGAAGTGCGTTCTGTGGATTGTCATCTTGGTGCTTCTGGTTCCTCCCCTGTGCGCTGTATCGTCGTCTGCTTCTCTGGTAATTACAACACGAATAATTAATTTTTTTTTGTGTTTCCCTACCCATGTAATAGTTTAGATTATTAACGATTATCGTTCCTGTTGGTTTTTGCAGTCCTCACACACCGTGCTCTCCATCCTCACGGACAGGACTTGGGACTGCAGAAACGTGACGGCGGCTTCCAGCTTGCGTCATGCATCTTAAAAAACACGTCACAGTACTTATTAAAGTAACTAAAAATAATACAATGTTAAAGAACAATATAGATTTGAAAAGGATATTTTATTTGCTGTCTATCGATTGGGCACTCCATTAGACGACACCTAGCCAGTAATAATCATCGGAGTAAAGCATGTGAAATGTGGTACTCATCAATAAGGGAGTGCTAAGTGAGAAACTAGAGACTAGCAGAAATGTCATTCCTATAAAAGGTGGAAATAAATTACAAAATTATAACATGTCTTGAATGCCAGTGGGTGTGTACAGAGCGCAAAGTGTTAATGCACCCTTCTTAGCTTCAGTATCACAGTTTCACAGCAAGCTATTCAGTATATAAATATATCACCATTTATTATCATACAAAAATCGTTAGGCTGTTGTAATTACCGCCGAATGTGTGGCCCGCGGTAGCTAGTCTGAGCTACTGCGGACATAGTTCGATTCCCCAGCAGGCACATGAGGCTTTTCGTCACGCGACAGACATAATCAATAGATAACGCATATCTCCCACCTCTTTCCATTAACTAATTTCTAGTCCCCATTTTGTTTAGTGGTTTTTGTTCATTGCCATATTTTTCCCACAAAAAATGGTTGACATGACATGCGTTTACTGAATAAAAATTATGTTTTTTTATTGCAGGTTCCCTCCTGGTTATCCAATGTCAAGCTGCCATTTGCACGTTCCGTTGGCAATAGAGCTTAGTCCTTTTGTTGCTAATTGTAAGTATGTAGGAAACAATTAATCAATATTCTTTTTTGAAATTAAACAAATAGCCGTAAAATTAAGGTCGTACACCGCTATGACCAACGCCAACAATCATTATCTGGTTTTAAACCAAGTCACAACACTTTCGAATGCCTCCCCCCCCCCCTCCGCATAATGTATTACATACGAAATCGTATACATATGAGTAGTTTCGTTTCGTCACATGACAATGTCAGTAAATTATACAGTAAAATCCTTTGGAATAAATTGTTAGGCCAAGACAACTTGAAAAAAAATAAAGGCCGGTGGATTTGGAACGGTAAAGAAAAAATTTTAACGAGCTAGTTGTAATCAAAATGTCTGCACCATAACACAAATAACACTAGTAAAGTACGAAGTACGAACGGTAACATAACCAAAGATTATTGTACTTGCGGGCACATGTAATTTACTCCGTATATATCTATAAAACATACTTTTACTGCATAGTCATGCAAAAATAAGTTTCTAGCTATAGAAAAATCCAAAATTGGTTAATCATAAAAACTTTTTCAAGCTAATATTTTATATGCCTATGCAAACATAATTGTATTATTTTTAAATACCGACATAAAAATATAATGGTTATTGCCTATGCATGTTTCATGCGGGTGATCCACAGCGGCGCATTGGACAGCAGGGTTCCGTCTCTTCCTTCCACTGCTTCGACGTCTAGGGTATTTTCACGCCCAACTTTTGTGTGGGTGTTTTGCAGCAAGTATTTTGCAATCAGAAAGTCTGGAATGAAGCATGAACGCACCTGCGTCCATAATCTTCACAGAGAAGCACAGGTATGTAACCAATATGTAATGGAAATTGGATGGAAGGATAGTATGGAAAATCACCTGAGAAGCTGTAATGGATTCGTGCGGCAGAAATCAGCTGACAACTGCAAGTTCTGCAGTGCGACATTTACCAACGAGAGCGATGCCCGAAGACACGAAAAGGGGAGTAATTTTTACCCGGACAAGAAGATGTTTCCTTGTGAGGACTGCGGCAAGGAATATTCCAGGACAGACAAATTAAAAGGTCACGCTTTTAAAAATACTGGCACAGCAAAGCAAAGACGTGTTGCTGCCTCGGTCCCAGCCCTTCAGATATCAGCAGGGAGCATTTCCCGCAGGCGAGTAGTCGTTGGGGCCGGCAAACCTAATGAGTTCGAGTTTGTGGAAGCAGATACGGTCTTCAGAGACATTATGAAGGCTCTCATTGCCGTAAAATCTCGAGCTAGGCATTAGAAATCTGCAGCTACCTATAAAACAGTAAAGACAAGATCATAGGACATCTGGAGCTGACAATGCAAGAGCAAGACACCATTAAATAAAATAAATTTTTATAATGTATTTATGGGAAGCCTGAGCACCATGAGCATGAGACCGACAACCGGGCATCCAAAACGATGAATTTGCCGGTATACAATGTCAGAGACATAGAGAATGCAGTGATTGCCAGCATCGAAAATGTTTGTCAGGAGGAGGAGTACCAGGGGAAGGGAAGTTGCTGGACCCTCAACTATGTGGAACGCCTGCAGCTCCGAATAAACAAGCTGGATCCTCTCCAAGCCTCAACTTACATTGACTTGCCTGCACCAAAAAAGAACAGGGAGGCAATTATTAAACCCCATATTATAGAGGACTAGCAGTTGTTCAAATGAGTGATTTTGGCATGATATGTGGAAGGCTGGAACCCCGAACGTGTCAACCACTGTTACACAGCCTTAGAAAGCAAGTTCGGTTTTAGTGGCATCGACTTTCCCACACGTCTGCGGAAATAGGGATGTTTGAGAGGAATAATCATGTTGTATAGGTACTCGCTCACCGACGAGGAGAAGGCCGTACCTGTAAGAGTAGTGAAAGAAGAAAAGTCCGGACATTTTAACCTGCTACTGTTGACTACAGAGGAAAATGCCCACTTCACCTACATCAATAACTGTTTAAGACTTGTACTATCAGGTATCGGTTAACAACGGGGAAACACATATATGTAAACGCTACTTTACATTTTACCATGATTTGCCAAAAATTATTCGGCTGACCAACTAACAGTGCCTTAGAAAACACACTAAATATTGTAGTCCCCATGCCCCAGCAAGAGTGGAGATGCCACAGTAAGAAAATAATGGACGAAGACCAACCTTAAAAATCAAGAATTTTGAAAATGAAGAAAATATATCAATTTTCTTCTATGCTGACTTAGAGGCTATGCTCAAGCCAGTTTACACATGCCAGCCGGACCCCAGCCGCTCGCACATACATGCATACCAGAAACACGAGGCCTATAGATACTCTTATTGTGTATATGTGAATCACAGTGTGATTCCAGCCATTATGGAATGCAAACCTACGAACTGAGCCCCAAATGTATACAGGTGAGGATGCACAAGGAAAATGTTTAAAATATATAGTCGTAATTAGACAAAAAGCATAAGAAATATACGAAGTTACTGAGCCGATGGAAACCCTAACGAACCTGCAACTATTATAATATTTGACTGCCGACGAGTGTTGTTACTGCTCCACAAAATTCACAGATGGTAACCCCAGAGTAATACACTACAGTCACTTCATAGGGCTCAACATCGGACCTACATGTAACATATGCAATTTGCACCGCCGCCTCCCCAAGAAGCAACATGTATTTTTCCCCAATGTAGACTGTGACGAAAATTTCATTATCAAGCAACTAGGCTATGACGACAAGGAAATCTTCATAATCCGGCACAAAGAGAAGAAGTTTATAACATTTTAAAACTCACGAGGTGAGAGATTTAGTAATCAATTAATTGATGCATTTATATATATGTCCACAAGCATAGCCACCCTCTCCAAAAACCTAACAAAAAACGAATATTCGAAAACACATCTAAATGTTTTACACCAGATGAAATTGCACTAGTTACCCATAAAAGAGTATTCCCATATGACTACATTACAGGTTTAGCCAAGTTAGACGAACCACAACTCCCACCTAAGGAATATTTTTTCAATAGATTGGCAGACTCAAACATATCAGATGGAGATTGTCTGCACCCGAATAATGTATGGGACAAGTTTAATTGTAAAATACTTGGTGACTACCCTAAAATTTATTTAAAGACGGATGTCCTTCTCTTGGCGGACCTCTTCGAAAATTTCAGGAAACTGTGCCTCGAGACCTAGGGTCTCGACTGCATCTGCTATGTGAGCGTACCAGGATTCTCATTTGACGCCATGCTGAAACTGACCGAAGTTAATTTAGAGTTTTCACAGACGACGATATTTATTTGTTCATAGAAAAGGGAATAAGAGGGGCGTTGCCCAGTGTGTCAAGCATCACTGCGTAGCAAAAATTAAGTACATTCCATCCACATGCGTTGCCACCAAGGAACCTGCCTACCTCCAGTATGTTGACGCGAATAATCTATACAGATGGGCAATGTTTCTACCCCTACCCATACATGATTTCCAGTGGGTTGGCAAAGACATTCAAATCATGGGTGTGCCCGACGACAGCATCACAGGCTACATACTGGAGATGGATATCGAATACCCCGCAGCCCTGCATGAAGCACACAAGGACCTGCCTTTTCTGCCGGTAAACGAGTGCCCCACCCCCTTGCCCTAATGTACAGATCAAAGCAGAAGAAGCTCATAACTACATTAGAAGAAAATAATATTATATAATTCATTACAGACATTTGAAGCAGGCACTGGAACATTGGCTGAAAATATAAAACAAACGCATAGAAAACTGCAATTTGAACAGTAAGCATTGCTCAAACCATATATTGATCTGAATACAAAGAAACGACAGGCAGCAAACAACATTTTCGAAAAAAGGCTTCTATAAATTAATGAACAATGGTATATTTGGAAAACTGATGGAAAACAAAAGTAAGAGACAGAACATGGAATTACAAAGCATGCATTGAAGAGCAAAAAAAAAAAAAAACTTATTGCAAAACCAACATTCAAGGATAGGATTATATATACAGAAAATTTATCTCTGGTGAAGATGGAAAAGAAAACAATAGTATTTGACAAACCGGTATATGCAGGCTTTGCATATACCGGTATACTTTGCATATACCGGTATACTTTGCAGTACTGGACCTCTCCAAGTCCCTGATATAAATATTCTATTATGACATAATGAAGAATCAATATGAAGACGACCTTGAGCTGGCCTACATGGACACCAACAGCTTCATAAATGAGACAAATATCAATGATTTCTATCAGGACCTGGCAAATCATATGCATTTAATGACAGTGTTCGATACCAGTGCCTACCCCCACACATCTTGGCTATTCCTCTATTCATGTTATAAAATTCTTAACAAATTTAAAGATTAGTGTGGATGGGAGATAATGCAGGATTTTATTGGGCTAAGGGCCAAAATATATGCCTACATATGTAACAACAAGGCCAACAAAAATGTTAAAGACATCCATAAATACGTAGTGAGGATAGTGTCACATTTGAATATTATAAAAATGTATTGATACCACAACTTTTATGTGTTTCTGTCAACACCATCAGAATGCACCAGCAGAATGTATACACTGAATGCATAAATAAATTAGCTCTAATTTGGACTGATGACAATAGGCATATAATGGAAGGCAGAAAAAATACAGAGCTTTATGGATATGACAATGACGATATGTAAATATATTTCACCATCAACTGCAGCGATACGCTGCAGCCCTTGCAAGAGTATGCATGTCTTGTCATATGTGTAATTAACGAATTATAATGGTAGCTGTAGCACATGCAAGAGGATGCATATATCGTCAGGCGTGTTGTACAAAGACCATATCACTCCAACCATCCACACGACCAGTTATTTTGTGTATCAATTTACTTTTAACTTACATTATGTGAGATTGTGTGGTGGCATGCTGTAGCCAATGTAAGAGATATCCTTATCTTGTAAGGTATGTTTCCAATATTTTTTGCTGAGTGTACTGGTACACTGCTCCCTCTATGTGTTTTTCCAGCAGTATTCTGTAACACACGCAAGAGCCATATTCATCCTTCCCAGGTGTGTTGCTGTTGATTAATGGTGGTGATGTTGAATGGTGGCACGCTGTAGCCCATGCAATAAGTACACTCAACCTGTCAGATGTATTGTTGGCTTATCCAGGTCTTCTTTTTTAGGTGGGTTGCTATCATTGCCGATGTCGCAACACCGCCTATGTAGTATTGTAATGCAGCATTGGAGAAAATTTAAAATATGTAAAGTTTATTTACTTTAACAACTTTATATAATGCCTCCAAAAAAGTGCTAGCAAACATACTGCATAGTCCCTGGTCCAAACATCCGGGGAACCATGCACATTGTCATGCCATATGTTGTTAAAGGGGGTGAGGGACACTGGTACGAAAGAGGTCGACTACACCTCCACTCAAGATGAATGTGAGGAAGGCTCCCTGGAAATTTAGGTGGACTTGCCTCAGATGGAGTAGAGCGTTATCTACACTAAAGAATAGGACTTGCAAACAAATATATATTGTGAGATGTAAAAGAAATATTATGTTATATAACATTTCCTACATTTATCTTTGATTATATGTTTTATATATTACGTATATATATATATATATATATATATTCTTTACATAAAAAAATATTACAGTTGGTTGTATAAAAATTGAAGAAATTAAAAAAATTAGAAAATTTTTTATTTTTACCATTAAGAATTCGTTTAAAAGAAAATAAATAATTACATTGAAAATTAATTTTACCGATAATTATAATTTTTGCTACTTATAATTAATTTAAGAGAAATTAAATTAAAAATATAGAAAATTTATTTTACCATTAACAATTATTTTAAGAGAAAAATTACTTAATTATATTGAAATAAATTGTAGGAGTAAAACAAATAAAACACAAATAAATTTTTCAAAACTATTTATTTAGTACACAGTTAATACACAATACATTAATATTTTTAAAAAAAGTTAATGTAGTTCTCTACTTTATAAGAATGTTACATACATGGCTAAACAGTTCTCGAATAAAGGTAATCACCAGCTTCTTGTGATGCGTCGCACAAGTCTGTGGATCGTAGTGATGTCCATAGGTTCTCAATAGGTCATCCACCTCATCATAGCCACACTGCAGATCTTTCAATTATTTAACAGTTGACTTCACGACTTCCACCTCGTCAATGGTGGTTCCACTGCCAACAGCAAGTCTGGCATCTACAGCTCCAGGAATACAAACTTTTGGGCAGCGATGACGAGTGGGTACAGGTTTGTTTCCTGATATGGAGGCAGAAAAATCCGTGGTGGGTAACATCACGAGTGTCTCGCGCCGATGCTGTACTCGGCGGCATCTGGTTGTCTGACTGGCTGCATCAATCTGGGGCCCGGGATGCTGGGAAGGTTCGTACCCTGTCTGGCGCAGCTCCACAACACAGTCTGGCACTTGGATGGTAGCAGGAGTCTGGGCCAGAGCGATGATTTGGTCGATGGTGTAGCGCAGCTGCGTCTGTGACATCATGTGGAGCACGACACAGACCGATGCTGCCAGACAATCCAAATGAAACTGCGATGGTTCGTAGACGACTGAATAATGCGCTCGAAGCCACTGCTGCATGCCAACATTGCAGGTCTCTGTATAGGTGCGCACGTATCCATCTTCTGCGATGAAACTGTATTCTTTGGTACCATACTTTGGCTTGGCATTTAAATAAATGTTCTTACGGCAAAATGTAGCAATGCAGACAATCAGACATCTAGACGACGACTAAATGAACTCGTCGATTGTTCCCACTTATATATAATACGGATAATGATCAGGTGTGCCACCAAATGAAAATTAAAATTCTCTTAGATTCTATTTACGGTCCAAGGACGAGGCATACCATTTGTGCAGCAGCTGTGCATTCCTCCACATGCATGTGCAGTCAGATTCTGATGTGTCGCAGATGTGTCGCTGCTGGACATCGTGTAGTTTCATCAGATTCGGCAGCGAAGGGCAGCTATACTCGAACTGCGTGTCGATTATATCAACTTCGTTTTTGCACAAGTTGCTGAAAAAAAATTTTCTGCTCGGGCACGGCCACGTAAACCGGTCCTTGCAGATACTGCATCAGAAAGTCGCGCATCATGTTTCCCACTTGTTGGTGCATAATCTTGCCTTCTTCCCACTCCATTCCATGGTGGCACTTGGTCAGCCAGTCGTTCGTCTTCTTGCATTTCTTGTCGAAGTGTTTCCACGAATAAGAGGGGGGAGGGCGGAAGGTGTGTGTGAGAGATGTACCATCGTCATCATAGGTCACGGCGATATCCTTCAGCATGTATATGGTCTGGCTCTGGAAAACCTGGCATATTACAGTACATCCTGATACAAACCGAAGTAAGAAGCAGTGATCATACGTTTATATATGTTTAGCTCACCATGTTCACCAGCCCCGAAAAACAGTCGTATTTCACTACTCTGTCATGCAAAATCAAACAGTAGACAGCAGTGTCCCAGGCATGTTCTCCTTGGAAATAATTTCGATACGCCAATGCACCACGCCATTTTGAACTCGTTTGTTTTGTTTGGACGTGTCGAAGACCAGTAATGGTGTTGTTTCACGGAATCTTTCTGGGCTCAGAACGGAGTAGGACTCGAGCCCATAGTATGAGGCTTGAAATTGAGTATACAGATAATACAGCAAAGCATACCCTTCTTGGTTGAAGGCGGTGTTCATATCCACATACAGATAGCTTTCGCTTTTTCAAAAATATTTTTATGTTCTGGACATTGCAGTGGTCGAAGGTCGATTTGTCTGCCGAGATAATGTGTTATTTCTTCGTTTGAAATATAGGTACGATAAAATGAGGGTTTGTTCCATGCTTAAAGACATCTTCACGATCCCGTGGTATCGCATGACGGACGACAAGACCGACCACATAACGAAACTCCAGCTCCTGAAGGTTATGTCGATGATTTTTTCTTTGTTTGCGTAGTTCATTAGTTTCACAGATTCGCGGGTGCACGGATTCATGTGAGGAATGAACTACTCCATGTGGTTCATGATTACAGCGATGGGCCAAGGGTTTTCTCCGGCTCCCAATACTGATTAGAGATGCAAGGTGGCTAGCATTATCACCAGTTCTTGCTTGGCTCCTAATACATTTCCATAATATTAGGCGAAACCAACTAGCGTCGATAGTGGCACACTCACCTCAAACTTGCCTTCTGTGAAGATGGGAACTTTGTAGCCATTTTGAATTCCCTATCCCGCCATTTATACCATGTCGAGATTGTTAGATGTGAGTGAGAGGCAGTTTCTTATGGTGGTTGTTATGCGCTCATCCAATGATTCGTCAATAGTAACATCATTCAGTTCGTGCATTACTCGCTCTAAAAAGTGGAGACCATTGCGAACGAACATGGTGGTGTTGGCGAGGGTCCCGTCCTCTTTTGCAAGAATACCTCGGATGCGCAGGAATGATTGCGAAGGAAATGTAAAAATATCTTGATGCTGTATCTGGATTCGAACCTCTCGCCCAGGACTTGTAGCAATGCCACTCAAACTTACCGATTCTGCCGACGAATTCTACCCACTGAGTCACGCTCAATATGTTGTCTTCCATGCATGTTCACTTTCATCCCTAGGCTACATAGAAACTGCTCGTTGGCACGTGTTAGAATGACTCGAGCTCTGCTAGTCCCAGTTTTGGTGCTGTGCTCGACTTTGTGCATGGTTCATCTCACGAAACTCAATCCCATCGTTTCAGGTGCAGATGCATGCTGATTTCTTCGTTTCTGAAGTATATCTGCTTATCGTCCTGATCGACGATCCTCACGACCACTTTGTGCATGTCTTCTCGATCATGGGAACGTAAATGATGTTTTTCGGAACTTCGACCAGCACGAAATCGTGCAGCGTATTGCTACTTTTACCATTGATGTAGCAGCTGCTCACCAAATTACAGTTTATGTGTATCATGCTCACCGGAAATATGCTCACTGGTCGCGATGATGCGTGATTTTTTCCAGCTTCTTATATTCGCGCCTCGAACCCCAGCATTGGCCGGATGTTATCCGGTTCTGTGAAATCGATATTGGCACTAAAAAATATTTCTGCCTTCAGTGTATTTGGGTTACCATGTGTAGTTCGAAAGTCATATCTGATAGCACGGGCTTCTTGGTGGAATTGGCGGTGTCCTTCAGTTTGTATGCGCTGGTGGGAATGCTGATTTCCTCCGCGTCTCCTGCTACTACCAGAATGCAGAATTCACATTTTCTTCTATGTTGGATATCGAGTTGTAAGTTTGAAATCTGTTAATCTGACGATCCACTCCCTTTCTTGCTCCAAGGGCGGGTAAAATGTCGCCATCAGATCGGATATATTAACACTTAGAAAAATTGACACCCACATACTGATTGGAGAATATAGGAGCGAACAACTTTTATTCACAATGTTTATGAACAACAGAAAGTGAAAACACGAGTGTCCGCAGTTCCATGTGTTTGGCATCAGCTCCATCTAGAAGTTATAAGTCAATTTGCAATATTTCAAGTACAGTTGCAGTACAAGCGGGGAATGTAAATGCCCAAAACTGTCATAGTATACAGCACGTTTGCCACATTAGACATAGGTTACCAAATTGTGTACCAGGCCCGCCTGTAATGTCCAGGTTGTTTACGGCACATTCGCCACATTTGGGTGTAGGGGGCAAAGCATCTCGCATGAACACACGAAAATGAGGTATTTTCAATTTGTGTTCAAACAGTTCCAAATCCACATTCGTGATATGTTGTTTCGGTAGAGATTCACTAGTTCCTTCTACTTCTGCGACGCTTTTTCTTTCTCGCACCTTCTCCTTGGCAAGACCGTCATATGTAAAGTCCTTCGCCATTTTTTAACCCGTGGCGATAGCTTTTAGTGTATGGTTGTAGCGGCGTTTTTTCTCCAATTGCTTTTGCTCATTCGAGGTTCGTTTCACCGCATTAACGATATTCGTTACGGCCCCGCCTATACTGCCCAGAGAACCGATTGCAGGTATAAAGGCGGGAAAGAATCCTCCCACCTTTTTCTTACCCCTCCTCTTGGAACTTCGTCTTGCTTTCTCGCCCCCTTGCCCATCTTTATCTTGGCTTTCATCGGCTTAGAAATGCCCCTCATGGCAATTTTTTTCACCGAATCCGGTGTCTGACGATTTTCTTATCTCGTCGGCCTTCTGTGCAACTATTCTGTCTTCATGGTCTCAGGTTCGATGATCCTTGTTAAGGGAGTAAGCAATATCGTGTTGCTTGCACGCTTCGTCCAGCGAGTTGATGCCCGTATCGCAGTGTACCAGTCTTTTAGATATCTTGGTTCCTGCCCGCCAAACCTGTATCCGGGAATGTCGAGTTTGGAAGGTAGGTTCTTGATTAGCATATCGATTATCCCTCTTCCACACCTGCTATTTCTTCTACGAGTCATCACACACTGCTGCACTATTAACTGATATGTACCCTACCTTGATACGTTTTCGTTTCAGTATCATTTTAGACTTGGAACAGTATGGACATGAAGTGCTATTGAAGCAACTTATTTGTTTTTTCAGCGGTAGAGAATTTACATTTTCGCAGAATTTATGACATGGAATAAAAACCTGCAGGATGAAAGGTTCAAGTGTGGCTTTTGAATGCAAGATCTGCCAGAGGCAGTTTACTCAGAGGGATGCTTTAAAGAGATATTCTAAAACTTGTAGCACTGGTTCTGTGCAATATCTACACGCTCCACCATCACTTCACAATCGCTTCACCTGCTTCACATGCTCCACATGCTCCACAATCACTCCACAATTGCTCCACCTGCTCGAAATTTTCCACAATCCCTCCACATTATACACAATCGCTCCACAAGATAGTAGTGGTAACATACAGATTATCAAGCAAGATGATATTGTTCCCATCAATATCACTGAAGAATATGTCGAAATATCACACAATGCAGGTCACTGCAAACTATTGCCCAATACCATGAGAGGACTTATTTGCAAACCATCCAGTTGTGGTAAGACATGTATGCTTCTCAGATTTTTCTAGGAACCGAATGGTCTTAGGTTCGAGAACATGTACCTGTACTCCAAATCGCTCCAGTAACCAAAATAACAGCATCTGGCATTTGTACTGCAGGTTGTTGAAGGCCTACACTATTTCCCTTGCTGCCATAAAGAAACCATTCTGCCAAAGTATATCAAAACTCTTTGTTTATTTTTGACGATGTGGCATGTAAGGAACATACTTGCATCCAGGAGTTCTTTATCATTGGACAGCATACGAACATGGACTGTGTGTTCTTCTGCCAAACTTATTCGCGTGTGCCAAAAGAGTTGCTATGTGATAATGTGATTTCCTCGCGTTGTTTCGCATTGACGATACGAACTTGCATCACATGTACAAAGGCATTGTCAATAAGACATGATGTTCGCATATTTCATAATATGTGTTATTTGTGCTGAAACAAGGAGTACAGCATATTGGTGATGGATAAGGATTCGCCAGTACATAAGGGAAGTTACAGGCATTGCTTTGATAAGATTATAGTAAGATGCAGACTCACAATACAATTTCCAAGTTCGAACATGTTCTACACTCCGATGATAATGATGAAAATCTGCTAATGGAAGCTCGCCTCACTACTGTTCGCAGGCGCCCATCGTTTCTTAGGCAAAATATATAGAGCATGAAAAAATAAGTGTTAGAAGATTTGGTGACCATCGACTAGCATGTAGGGGGCGAGGAGGTATGGAAAATAGATCTGATCAATGTGTCGAATGTACATTCAAACTGGCTGCGAGGCATAGCAAGAAGGTACTGGTCGCGTCCATCGACCGACTGCAAAGGATCGAAAATTCACTTTCATCTTCTCGAGAGTGTTTATATATATATATATATATATATATATATATATATATATACACCTGTGTGGTTGTATGTTTATTCCATTCTATGAATGATGGTAGACCAAACAGAACTGACGACCAAGCTGCAACAGGCCATTAAAGCTGTTCGCGCAAAATATCTACTCGCGAAAATTTACAGACTGTCTCTCGAGAATCGAAGGGAAGAGGTGTAAAAGCCAATTACATACCGTTTCGACAAACTTGTTCGACAACGCCAGGAGGGAGCTTTGCCTTGGCCTGATATCAAACATTAAATCAAGTTGGAAGGACCGAAAAGAAGTCCGAAACTGCTCGAATCGGAAGGGGCCATCACTAGCTATAAAGACGATTTGCACCTGATCGATGTGCTGCATGCGCGAGAACTGAAACGAATGCGAGAGCATGCACCCGAGGTGGGTACCTTCGATCGGAACAGCGACAAGACTTGCGGTATTACGATGAAAAATGGTTTCTCGGAATAAGGAAGGGATGTTTTTCCAGAAGATATAATGCAGATCAGCAAGCGCAAGATGAAAATGGTGCAAAGCCTGTGTGAACGTTTGCTCTCGTTGGCATCCTGTACACTACATCTATTCGGGTTTGCACAAGTATTGTCGCCTGCTACAGTCCAGTCGTGCTCATTACTGAACGATAACACCTCAATGCAGCAATTTATGACATGATCCATGCAAAATTCAGTATTATCACAGGACTGTTTCCACGAATGTTCGATGGTACTGGTTTGGGTCTGCTGTTGCAGAAGGTCGATTCCAAATGCAAGATTGACTACATGTTTTAAGACGATCCGAACGAACTCGTCGATTCACTATGGCTGCTGGTCGCTTCGCAGTCTGCAGACTTCCAGTCCCACACCAACGAGATTATATCCATCATCGAAGAACTCGTCGAAGCTGGCTATGTCATGACATGACGAAATATGCCGTTTCTGGGAAATTGCAAAGGTCGGCCAGAAGGAATTATCGTCGGAGTAAGTACGCCATGAAAGGGCTGTTTGATACTTTACAATCTGACCTGATTGAAATACAAGTCTTTGCTCGTGAGAATAATGGCCACCGCTATATTCGTCCATTATATACACATTTTCCAAGTATGCCTGGGCCAGACAGCTCAAGTTGAAGAATGTACGTGATGTCACCGAGGACATGATGATGTGTTATGCAAAGGAAGCATACCTAAAAGGTCCACACGGACGATAATAAAGAATTATTTACTGCTACTTTCCGTGCACTGATAAAATTATACTGCATAAATCACTATTCCACTTACTCTGGACTCGAGGCTGGCATCGTCCAGCTCCAGCATTTTCACCGGACTATGATAACCAAATTGTGGAGACATTTCAAGGCGAATGGAAACTACAAGTGGCTTGAGCTACAGCCAAATCTCATCCGCGAGTATAATTATACCGCTCATACTTCCACTCGCGTGAAGCCCGAAGATGTAGAGAACGACTCCGTGCTTGGGACCATGTATGCTATTCCGAAGAGGAGCGACCTGCACAAGCCTAAAGCCCAGATTTGCGATCTGTTGCGCATCTCCAACCAGCATGGCATTTTCCACAATGCCTATCGTCACAACTGGTCGGCAGAATTGTACAAGGTGGTTCGCATACAACATTGGTACCCATGCATGTATTACATCGAGGACCTACGTGGCGAACCCATCGTCGGAGCCTTTTACCCAGAGGAGATCCAGCGTACGTAGATTCCCGATGGTGTTTCGGCTCAGAAGGTGCTGAAACGAAGTAATAGACATGTGTATATGTGGTGGCTCGGAAACTCAAAGCGTGACGATTCCTGGGTCGACTAGAAAGAACTTCTGAAATAGGAACTACCAATTTTTTTTTTTTTAATATAAGATGTATATTCTTATGAACATGTATTTTTTAAAAATAAAAACATGTTTTACCTTAATTAGCATTCATTTTATTTTTGCTGTAATTATATGCAATATTAGGGGATTGCAGATATCTAACACTGACCTTCCCATTCATTTTAACTTCGTGGCTTCATAATACCGAGCAGGTGAGAAAACGACGTGGAAGCACATGTGTAATGCAATGCAGGTGCTGACCTGTGAAAATGCTAACATTGCACAAACCCATTCCCGTCCGCCCCCTCCCTCTCATCAACGAAAGGTGCGACGAACACCTACGGCCCTGACCTTTAATGTGGTCAATTTTAACAAGTTTTTCCTGTTGTATTTGCGTGGTGACGCAAATCAAACATGTGCGATCAAGGTCATTGGCCTCCTTCCCCTGCGGTGCCATACGGACATCGCCTGTCGCACGCGTGCGTACGTAGTTACAAGACTAAAAAGTTATATTAAAAAAAAAATTAAATTCTCTTTTTTGTGCAACAGTAAGAACACATTGAATAAAGTATACATAAAAAAGTATCTACTTAATTAATAAAAAAAAATTAAGTAATAAAATGCGAATATTTTTTACAAGTTCCTACCTGGAATGCACTATCGCATTAACAATTTAAAGTGTGATTACATGGCCTACCGTACGTTTGTTTTCGTGAAATATTATTTAGATCGGAAGAATTCAAAGTTTTTATATGGTGTCTCGTATATGGAAAATTACATTTTTAAATTAGTAAATAAATATACACACTGGCGATTCGCGCACTCTAGCAAGGGTAAAGAAAGTGGGGGTTCTTATGCAAACGAAAATTTTTTTCTAGGAAAATCAATAAAAATCCGAGGCAGTGAAAAACGTTTATTTTTAATTTTACAAATATTTTTTTTTTTTTTGTTACAGGTTTTGTGAGGCGGGACTGTTAATTCCCGAAGCGGCAGGCAGAATTTTATTAAATTTTATTAAAATAATTTTTTTATTTAATGGAATTCTTATTTGCAGCGTTAATTAAAACAGCATAATTATTAACAATCCACGGTGGCCGCCAAAACAGTTTAATTTTTTATTCAAATCGTATAATGAAATAAATTTTTATACAGGTTGCTGGCGGTGGGTTTGGTGCTTCATAAGTGGTGAGGGGGTGACGCCATCAAAGATGGCGGACTGCGCTACGGCGCCACAACTCCCAGCCTTTGCCCCCTGAGACCCATGAGCCTACTGCTTATTGTTTTATCTACGGGTTTAAGTAATAAGCTGTCAGATCATTAATTACGAAGTGTGTGATTGTACGAATACTTGGGAAATCTTTTTCACCGTTATAAGACGCTGGCCATAATTCCATCTGTTTGTGTCAATACGAACATGTAACTTTTATCTCGCTGAATGCCCACCTGATATTTTTTCATTAGCATACAATTACGAACATTTTGGGAATTTGTAATGTTTACGTTTCGCTAATTAAAGAGAAACTGTCTGCGTAGACATTAAGTATTTAAGTAAATTAAAAGTATCAATAAACACAGTGGCAATTCAACATTGTATTCACAAACAGAAAATTCTCTGAATTTTGACGATCCTTACTTCGTAGGATCTCAGACATAACGCTATCAAATAATATGATTTGCATTTTCAAAATATATTTTCATCCACATATTCCAAGCCAAACAGCTTCACTCACCAAAATAAAAGTATGTTCAAGATAAATGCAAGGTCTGAACATATAATTACGTAAACGTTTTCTTGGCTGTAGTGTGAAATAATTTCATTAACGGTTTTCTAGATGATATACGTAATTCAATGTCTTCAGAAGAAGCATACTTGTAACAATTAACGGGCGTTTATACCTTGTAAATAATTATCATAGATCATAAAATTAAGAAAATTTTGTGTAACAAAATAAATTACTTTTTTTTATATGTAAAAATATATATATATTTATATGTAGGTATCTCAAAACTCAATACAATTAACACTTGTATTAAAAAAAATTCAAATAATTATTATTTCATTAGTTTATGATGTACAGTGAATTTAAATTCTCTCTTCAGAGTTATCTGAAATAATCTCTATCAAAGTAGGCCTACGTGATTTCCCAACAATAAGTGCAATGTAGCAGACGTTTAAAGGACATTGCTAATTTGCGTTCGGGTCTTCATTGGCTCCTCCGTCCGGAACATTGGGTACTACATGTGTCTTGCATACATTTGCCGCTTTAAGTACAGAGAAGTGTGGCGTTTCTTCGGCCCCAGAATCCCGTTTTATTATCATTCCTACTTCAGATCCACACCTCTCTCGTCGGTGTCACAGCTGCCATTGATCTCAATCTGAAATCGGTACTGCAGCTACAGACTACATTGGAAGACGCACGGAGTTCTTGATAGGAGCAACGCTGACTCGATAACTTTGGGTGGATGAACCTGCAGCGAAACTGCCCACCTTGATTGTTACTAAATGTGGTGTGGCCAGCCGTTCAGAAAAAAAGAGTCTACAACTCAACACCGAAGACGTCATGCTCTCTCTCTCTCTCTCTCTATCTCTCTCTCTCTATCTATCTCTCTCTGTGTGTGTGTGGTGACAAAAATTTGTAATGTTATTACGGAATAATTGCAAAACATTTCGTCATGCGAGCCACTGTCTTGGGTCTTTTAGATGCCTTCAATGAGTTAAGGAAATACTGTAAAGATGCGGTACTATCACACATATCTCTCAATTACCCAGCTTGAACCAGCACATTTGTAAACAGGCTAAAAATTGAACTGCCTAAATTTTCTTCATGTAGTCCTCGGAAAATGTGTAAAGTTTTCTAGGCTGGCAAATTACGATCAGCTATCGTAGCAGCGCCGCCACTTCTAAGACTAAAGAAGATAGCTGACAGTACCACTCCAAAGTTCTCGACACTACAGTGATGTCATCAGGACCAATTTTCTCGCCACCTCACAGTGCTCTCAGTACAGTTAAGTGCAATAGTAAATACCTAACCACCAATGTTTATACAGGATGTACCTGTACAGCGGTTACAGACTTTCAGGAGAGATAGAGTACGCCTAGACGATCGGAAATCACATAGCAACGCATGGTCGGAAACGCTTTCCTGGCGCGGTAGTGACGACACAAAACACAAGACAGGAAGGACACGAACAGGGTGAGAAAACATGTTTATTTTCTTAGAACAGCAAAAATCAAAGAAGATGTTCGAAATGACGACCCCGGGCCGTGATGCAGGCCTCACATCTCCGGCGCATTGAAGATCTGACGTTGGCGAAAATACCGGGCGTGTCCCGGACTTCCCCAGCAGCTGCCACGATGCGTGCAACAAGTTCCTCAACACTGTTAACGGGAGTTACGTTCACCAGTGCCTTGACGTAACCCCAGAAGAATAAATCGAGGTTCGTATTCGTGTCCTTCCTTTCTTGTGTTTTGTGTCGTCACTACCGCGCCAGGAAAGCGTTTCCGACCATGCATTGCTATGTGATTTCCGATCTTCTAGGTGTACTTTATCTTTCCTGAAAGTTTGTAACTGCTGTACAGATACATTCTGCATTTCCTGGGAAAAGTTCAGGTATCATTCGTACGAGATGGGCCTGTAGACTGCAACAGAACTGCAACTAAATCTGTCTGGTAAACTGAGGAAACCTTCTAGAGGTTCATAAAGCATTTCATTGAGCATTATTTGCCATATATTACAAATCCTATACTCCAACTCCTGGACAACCATTCTTGTCACATCAGCTTCCCTGTTTTGGACCTGTGCAAAGCAAGTGGCGTAATTATGTTATTATTCCCGCGGCATTATTCAAATCATCTTCTAACCTTGGATGTGTCAGTCTACTTTCCGTTTAAGAAACTATGTGTAAAAGGTATTGAGGCTTGGTTGAAAACTTACCCAGGACGACCAACTACAATATTCTACCTACCAGAAATTGTAAAAGAAGCTTTTCTGCATTCAATGACAGCAGCTAATAACACTGCTGAATTTCAGAAAACAGGCATTTCACCACTATCGCATCGAAGAGTGCGTGGTTATTAGCAGTGTTGCAACCTTCCCATGATGCTAATAAAATTTATGGTATAGATTTATGATATATATAATATTACTTTTTCACAAGTATTGTATATATAATACATATATTATATATATAAGTTAACTTAATTTACTTTAGCTACGAATGCATTATTGCGAGAATGTAACACTCAATATAGATAAATTTAATTATAGTTGGAATATATAAACATTATTCAGTTATAAACTTTCATATTTTATATATATCATAATAATATTTTTTATAACTATATTTGTATTTATCTATATTCAGTGTTACATTCTCTCAATAATGCATTCGTATCTATAGCAAATTTAGTTAACTTATGTGTATATAATATATATAATGCTTGTGTAAATGAAAAATATTATACTTTATATCATATACCTATAATATATAATTTATTATAATTAAACATAACATATGAAAAGGTTTTTGTTAGTTATTTTATTATTCTGTACTATTTAATCATTTGTGTAAATTTTAAATTTTATAATATCAATCAAACGTTTGTGTTATATTGTGTTTCTTATTTTGTGTATTGCATATTTTATATTACAAAATAAAACTTTGGATGCTTTTCCACATTAATTAATTCCGAACGAACAGAATGTTTTCAAATACAAAAAAATCTTCCAACAGATCAAAAAACATGTCATTGTTAAGTTTGTAATGATAGAAAACATTTCGATTTTCCATTGCGAGTTGGAGTCTCTTTCCCGAATGATTTTTCGTTGATGAACAATTTTGACATAGGATATAATATACTAATGGTGTTTATCCTAAATATGCTACATTAGAATTAGCTTCTAATTTATTCACTTTTGATATTTCTAGAATAATAAATTATATACTTCGACGTAAAATAAAAACTCTAGATTTTCCTTGACATATTTCAACAAAGATAAAAGTTATTTTAAGATTACCATCAGAAATAAAATATTGGTGTATGAGATATTTATTATCATTTATCATGCTAATTTAGTTCGTAATAATCGACAAAATTAGAGTTTGTTCTTCAAGATAGTTGTATAGTTTACAAGATATATTAGTGACTACCAAATGGTGGTTGTTAAGTTCAAATTTATAAAATGGCATAACACAACAATTTCTTATCCATATATCAAAGAATTAAACAATTTGGCTATGATGATGGAAACAAAATTTCTAAAATATCACAAATAATGTGGACTGTAATTGAATATGAAGCTCAAACTGCTCTTTAAGTAAAGAAAAGTTGTATACAACAGTGCAAAATCACAATTGAATTTATTGAACAATGGATTTAGAACTAAATTAAATAACTGTATGTAATAATTTTAATTTTACTATATAAATTTATTTCGTAGTCTACCATTTAACATATAGATAAGTGTATGATTTCCAGAAAACAGAAATAGAACGTTATTGAGCTTGTATCAGGTTCAATATTTAATAATTTTATTGCAATAAATATTCGTTTTATAAACAGTAGAAATCAGATAATTCATATATAAATTTTGATAGTTTTGATATTACTTTCTAAAATAGAATACGTTTTAAATCATTTTTAGAAATTCGGAAACAAATGAGTACTATTTATCTCACTAATGAACATACAGAAAATTGTGAAAATTAAACTAATTTTCTTTCATCATTTGCAACAAGTATTTCATCATTAATGTATTGATCTTACATATATACCACAACTGAAAACAGTAAAACTGTTACAAATTTAAGTGTTGATTTTAATGAGGCTGCTGATTTACGAACTACCTGTAATGTGGTGTTAATGAGTCTAGGAAATTTATTTTACCATTTGAAAATATTGTTAGAAAAATATTAATGTTTGATTAAGGTAACTAATATTTAAACTTATAAATTAATGAATTGCATTAGGTAGGTATTTGTGAAAAAAAAAATATTATTCTCTGGTATGCGTTTGTACATTTCTGCTTACGTTAAGAAAATAAACAGATTTAATATAAATTATTAATTATAATAAAAAGGTTACTATTAAGTTTGTATAATAGGTTTGGGAATTATTCTCATCCCCTCAAAAAAATATTTCAATATTTTTTTTACTTACAGTTTTAATAATTTGGCTTCATATTATATATAAGTTTACATTAAATCATCAAATTTAGAAAATAATTAAAATTTTCAGAACAAAAAATTAAACTGTAATCAATATTTAACCAATATGTTAATATCATGCAATTACTAAATTATGTATCATAAAAAAAAAAAAAAAAAAACACCGAAATTATTTATGGTAAAATAATAACCCTAAATTCGGGATGATAATTTCTATATTTTACTTCAAGAGATCTATAAAAAAAATCTTATTTAAGACTTATGAATGACCAAACTATAATCTTACATATAAGGGACTGAGAAAATAGGAATGCAAACTTTTGCATTATATAGTTTAAAGAATACTTTTTATACTATATGTGTATAAAATGTTAATGATGGTAGTAGTATATATATACATTGAATTAAAACATTCATATTTGGAAAGAAGAATATCGTGGTAAAGTGGGAATGCGATGTGCCAAAAGCTGAGTTAAATATAAATGAGTTATCATTTAAAAACACACAGAAGGGGGGATATCAATAGTAAGGGAGTCAGGAACTATTTATGTATAAAGATATAAAGGTATATTATTGGAATGTATATTATAGTTATAATAACAAGAACGTATTGATATAACGAATAAGACTAATTTTCTCTAAATGGATGTCATTAATTTCTAAATACGTTCTTAAAAGTTTAGTTGGTATGTTGGACTAGATTTCTCTTTGAAAGTAATATCATTAGAAATGAAACCAGAAACCGCTATTTTGAAAATAACTGCCTGACATGCTTAAAACACACCACTTTATATCATGTGTTTCAGTACTACTTTTTGCCAAATCTAATAGGAATCGGTTATTTGTTTCCTTAAAAGTGATTTAAAACTGTATTTAGTCGCATGGCGGTATATAACAAAATTGCTGACAAAAGATGCTCTATGAATATACAGTTCAAAGCTGTAATATCTACTGTCCATATACTTATTTATGTAGGATTAATGACATAGTTTCGAAGATACAGCATTATAATAGAAAATTGCGATGTAGCTGCCATTTTGAAAAAAGTACCTTACATGTTTAAGATACACTACTTTACAACATTTGTCTCGTTTCTTCTTGTTTACTAAATTTGATTGGAATCGGTAAATAGTTTCCTGAGATATGACATAACAATTTAATTAATTGGCATAGCTCTATCTTACAAAATTACGCACAAAAGATTCTCGGTGTAGATACAGTTGATAGTTATAATATCTACCACCAACCTATAATGATAAAATGCGAATTATTGCATAAATTCCATGATATAGTATTTAAAGCTAAAATAACTAAATGTTTGACGTATTTAAAATGATTGTCTGACATACTTAAACTATGCAAAATTACACCATCTGCATCAGTACTACTTGTTTGCCAAATGTGATAGGAATTTGTCAATTGTTCCCAGAGATATGACATAAAATTTTATTTATTCGTATGGCACTTAACAATATGGCACACAAAAGATGCTCCATGTAGATACAGTATATAGTTGTAAATATCTACTGCCAGCAGACAAAGTTATGCTGGAATTGATTTCATAGTTTCGACGATATATCATTAGAAACAAAAATTACTATATGGCCATCATTTAGAAAATAAGTATCTTACATTCCTTATACATATCACTTAACATCATGCACTTCATGAATACCAAATTTGGTAAGAATCAGTTATTTTTTTACCGAGATACGACGTAATAACTTTATTAATTCTTACGGCACTATCTTCCAAGATGACAGACAAAAGTGTTAATATGTTGGTATATATGTTGTTTCTTACAGATTCTTTAGTAAAAAATATTTGATCGCAATTATTTAGATGGTATGGCAGATATACCAAATAAGACTTAAAAAATTAGTTTGGTAGTCATTTTCGAATTAAGTTCCTAATAAAGTTCAATTAAATATGTTTATTTTGCATATCATAGTATTATTTACCTGCCGAAAGCGGTTGGTATTGGTTTAATAGTTTTAAAGGTATAACAAAATATGTTTATTTTTTAATTTGGTGCTAATTTTCCAAATTACGGATCAACAACAATATTTATCTAACAATTTAATGATTGCATCATGCTTTCCTAGCATACATAATTTGGTTTAAATCGGTTTGAATGGTTCCCGAGATATGACATCCCATATTTAAAATGGCCACCATTTTTAAAGTTAGTTACTCGTGATGTCAAAAACTATAGTAAGGAGACATTACTATGTTATTAATGCGTACAAAATTTGGCAAAATTCGGTCCACATGTTAAAAAATTAAGAAGTGGGACACACACAAGAACAGACGAACACATTCACACGCTCCGACACACAGGCACAGACAAGAAAGTGAAATCATAAGCTTTTCTTTCCTTCACATTGTAAGCTATAAACGTGATATTTTATTCAAATAAATAAATTATGTGTGTTGTGTTTAGTTTTCAACGATTGGATGGAGGAGGAAAATTTATGTTAGTAAATATGATCTCATAACATTTTCATTTACATATGATGGTATTAAGACTGCTTTCCGAATGAAAGAAAGTGTATTGAGATCACATTCCTGTCTGGGTGTGTACGTGTGTGTTTATATCTGTGTGGTGTCTGTGCATATCCAAAATTAATTTTTTTAATGCGTGAACCAAATTTCACAAAACTCTGTACACATATAGTACTAAGTAATAACTAAGCTGACATTTAAAGTTTTAGACCAAACCGGACACTTACTTTCAAAATGGTGGCCATTTCAATATTTAGGACTATTTGTCACATTTGGGAAACCATTGTGATGATTATAAACCAAATTTTATATGCTGACAGCTCAAGTTGTAAGCATTAAATTCAGAGGTGAACAATAGTTGTATATTCGTCATTTTGGAAGACAGCGCCACATTAAAAAAATAAACCTTATACTTAAATATCTCAAAAACTCCTCAACCTATTTTCGCTGAATTTGGCACATAAGTAATAGTATGATTGACCAGGCAAATATCAGTAGTTCAACTTTAATATACACTTATTTTTAAAATGGCGGCCATGCAAATATGTTATGTTTATTTGGCATTACTACTACACTGTTAGAGCTATTTCAACCAAATTTTGTACGCTGGCAGTATCTACTACGAGCATTATAAAAGCCAAACAATAAATACTTTCGTATGCCATTTTGGAAGACAGTGCTACATGAAAAATAAAACATTTATGTTATATCTCAAAAAATACTTAACCAATTTTTTTCGAAATTGGCTATTAAGTAATGCTATGATAGGCCAAGTAAATAAAATCAAATGAGTTTTATTAGGAACTTATTTTCAAAATGGCGATAATACAAATATTTTAGGTTTATTTAGTATTACTACAATTACATTCAGCAAATTTCAACCAAATTTTGTACGCAGACGGTGTATATTACACACAATATATAGGCTTAACAACACCCATTTATGTACACCAATTTGAAAGATAGCACCACACGTGAAAAAAATCTTTTAACTTAAATCAAATTTTCGCCAAATTTGGCATGTAATAAATACTATAAAAGGCCAGGTAAATAACATTCAGTAAACTTAACTATGCTCCTATTGAAAAAATGGAGGCTATATCAAAATTTTAGGTTCATTTGACATAGTTATTATACAATTTGAACTATTTCAACCAAGTTTGGTATGATGACAGTATCTATTAAAAGCATCAAATAAGGCAAAAAATCGTTTGTCAAACCTTTTTTAATATAGCACCACACAAAAACATAACCTTTTTATGTCATATCTGGGGAAACAATTTCCCGATTCCTACTTTATATGGCAAACAAGTAGTACTGCACTAGGAAAGATTAACTGATATTTTTTAGGAATGCCAGACCCTAATTTTTAAACTAGCTGCCTTATAGCTATTTTAGTTTTGTATGATATATCTTCGAAATATTGAAATTAATTTTAACGAAACTCTGTATGATGACTATATATATATTACAGCAATCATATGTAAACACAAAAAAAAATCGCTTCTGTACACCATTTTATACAATAGTATCAGTTGACAAATTGAAATTATGTGATCTCCGAAACAACAACCGATTTCTACCACATTTAGCGAACAATTATCACTATGGCAGTCTATGTAAACTGATAAATTTTGTGTTGGTCAGACACACAAATTTTTTAAATGGTGGTCATATAAACATTTTATCTCCGAATTTCTTATCTACGAAACTGTACCAGAATTTCAACTTAACTTGGTATGTTGACAGAATCTGTTGTATCTATTAAAATTGCCTTTGCAAAACCTCATTTCTCCGACATTTTGTATGATAAATTCACATTATAAAATTTATTTCTACTGCCGTATCTCGGGAAATAAAAGAACAATATTTATTTGAAATATTGCGAAAAAGTTGTACTGTATTAGGCTATAATACTTAATATGTTTTTAATATGTAAGTCTCTAATTTTCTGTATAGCCTGTATACAAACATTTTAGCTTAGTGTGCTATATCTACGAAACTATATAACCTTTTTTAATTTAACTTTGTCTATTTTATCTAGGACAATATCGTATTGTGCTAATTTATAAACTTTTTGCCCTTCATTTATGAAGATCGTAAAATGATTAATTGAGGATTTATGCTATGTCTCGAGGACCAATTAACCGATATTCATACAGAGATCCTCCTTTGCCAGAAATTTTGAAAAGTAATTTCAGGTGAGCTAACTGAACTTTTGCCATATATTTAAAAAATTTGATTAATTTTCACAAAATTTTGCACACCTACAGAAGACCAAGTATAGTTTGAATAAATTAATTGGAACTAGGCAATGATTTAAAAATGGCGACCATAGAAATATGTTCATATGTTTGGCATATATATTTATCAATTTAAATATTTCAATGAAACTTTTTGTTCTGTCATTATCTATTAGAAGCATTGTGTACAGAGCCTCTTTTTAAACAAATTTGTAACATAGCCCCATTTAAGAAAATAAGGATTTATGCAATATCTCGGTGACCAATAAACCGATTTGCATTACATTTTTCACACAAGAAACATCATTGTAGGCCATTAAAATTAATGGGTTTTAGTGGCTCACACAATTGTTTTCAAAATTATGGCCGAGTAAATATTTCAGTTTGGTGAACCCTATCATTCAAAACATTAGACCGATCACATTCGAAGTTAACGCTCCGAATCGCACCTCCGTGATACAGTTAAATGTAAACTATCTTAATGTTGCGAGTTTTTCTGAATTCGAATCCGAGGTAAGTCACTCAAGTATTTTAATTTTATTTCTATTGTGTCTGATTATATTGCCGTTAATAAGACGACAATGTCTACCTTCCATCTAACCTTTCAAGAAGATTTCTAAAATTTATTTGCATTCATGTAGAGGAAAGTAGGCTCATTAGTTATCAGTAATTTCTTGTTTTTTTCGGTGGCTAGAAGCATTAGGCAGTAATATGACTCCTCATCCTTCGCGTGCGCGCATGAACATATAGGAGCTTATCGAGCAATGTTGAACATTAAATAGAATATATTTATTTAGACACTTAAATTTCGCGCAGGAGCATTTTCAATACTAGACTTACCGATGACTGAAATTAGTTTTCATTTCTGTGGACTGATGATATACATGGAAAGAATTCCGGTCAGTAAACACTCTTTTCGAAAATGCCCATTTTGAGCAGCAGTGGTCAATGATTGTCATATAGTCTATTATGGAATGTTTTATTTAACTGAAGCAGTCATATCATAGTAGTATAATGTGAAGAAAAAAATGCAGTTTACAGATATATAGGCGTATATAATTCAAAGATGACATTAGAAGCATATTACGAGGGTTATTCGGAAAGTAAGGTCCGAATTGCCGTAGCTAATCGAATGTCGCGCTAACATTGTAACGCGCATGCGCACCGACTCCCGGCATGCCTTGCTCATCAAACGACACCATTTGCATTGGTATTGTTGCAGTGTGCTGTTTAGTGTCAGTTCAAAATGTTCAAAACAATTGATCAGCCCGCCGAATGTGAAATACGGTCAGTTCTTTGGTTTTTGACAGAAAGGAACGTTTCAGCAGCGGCAGTTCATCAACAGATAAGTCAAATTTACTGCCCCAATGCGATGAGTGACAGCAAAGTGCTTAAGTGGGTGAGATCTATCAAGGAAAGGACGGGAAAATGTCCATGATGAACCGCGATCAGGCCGACCGTCAGTGATCACAGAAGATTTGGTCAAAGCCGTGGACGAAAAGATTCGTGAAGACCGGCGATCCACAATTTCAACGTTAGCATTGGAATTTCCGATTGTGGGTAGAACAACTTTGCACAAAATTGTCTCTGAAGATTTGCAATTTCACAAATTGTGCGCACGTTGGGTTCCCAGGCTGCTTACTGGGGAACGCCAAATGAAAAGAATGGCTTGTGCCCTTCATTTTTTAGGCAGAAATCATAAGGAAGGTGATAAATTTTTAGATAAGATTGTCACAGGGGTACGAGACGTGGGTTTCTCACATGTTCCCAGAGTCTAAACGTCAGTCAATGGAATGGCGTCACCTGACATCACCAGTCAAAGTCAAGGCCAAGTAGAAAATCTCAACACGCAAGGTTATGGAAACTGTGTTTAAGGATAGACATGGAGTCTTTTTAGTCGAATTTATGCAGCAAGGGACAACAATCAATGCAGCCGCTTACTGCGCTACCGTGACTAAACTTCGGCGTACAATACGCAATCAGCGATGTGGCCGTCTGACGTCTGGAGTTTTATTGATGCATGACAATTCCAAACCCCATTCTGCCATTCACACCGAAAATCTGATCAGATCTTTTGGATGGGAACTGATTGACCACCCGCCGTACAGTCAAGACTTGACGCCGAGACATTTTCACTTGTTCCGCTACCTAAAGGCAAACGCCTTCAGGTAGGCAAGTGCTTCGCCACAGATGACGAGGTAAAATAAGCAGTTACAGGTTTGTTATCCTTATAGGTGGCAGACCTCTATGACTTAGGTGTACAAAACTTTGTAGAACGCTATGACTACTATTTAAACAAATATGGACACTATGTAGAAAAATTGAGAAACATGTAGAGAATCAAATACAAAATGTTTTTTTGAAAAAATCTTTGATGGTTTATGTTTTATAAGAAATCGGACCTTACTTTCCGATTAATCCTTGTGCTTACATTACATACACATCAACATTGTTAACGTTCTTTATACACTAATGTTTGTGAAAAATGCAACACCAAGAAGGTGATGCTATTCCCCACCTGTGGAATATAGGTTGTTTATAGGGTCGTAGTTTATTTCTCCAGGCATAGACTATAAGGTGCCTAGAAGGTTAAAGGTTTTTAAATAAGGTAGTATTTTGACATTTGACTTAACTGGATACTTATATTGTCTCGAGTTTGAACAAAAACAACATACAGCAACACTTCCGAGGTGTGGTACTCTAATTTGGCTACTCGTATTAACTGGGGCGACTTCATGGCGGAGGGGGACTTCTCTGGGCGGCGACTTGATACTTAACTACTCTGCTGTTGGTGCTGGTATGCTGTCAGCTGGGGATGAGCTCCGGCGAAGTGGGAGGCCTTGGAAAAGGCCCGCATTTGGTGTCGTCTCACTGGACTGCTGTTCGGGGCTCGAGCTCATGTCCTCTCGCAATTCCTTGATGCAACTCTTCCCTCGGTGCGGTGATAATGAACTTCGTCCCTCTTCTCGGTTAAATTCGCTTATATGCTCTCCAGTTTCCCTCCCTAAGTCTCGGCACGTGTCTCTCTTATTGGGGGAAAGGGGATGTGGTTGCCTTCAGTACAAAGCCATTCCGCCACGTACCATGGTTAGTGAAGGTTCGGGGGCGGGATAAGTGGTGATCTGCCCCTTGAATTTACCATCTCAGCTTATTTTTCCGCGGTTTGGCTACAAAGGTGGTAGGGGTGAGGATTATTTGTGTTCCCCCACTTTCAATTCGTCAGCTGTTTTCTCAGGTGTGAAGCTAGAGGTGCTCTTGCTTGGCTCTGCTATTTCTCCAACTTTCCTACGTATGTATGTAGCACTATCCGGGTGCTCCGACGATATGCCATCTCTAACTCGGCACAACCTTGACACATGTAACTGCGATCCGTTCTGGCTGTTCACATGCCTCTTGACATGTGTCAACTGGTAGGCGCTCGCGAAGGGGATCAGCGAGGCTTCTACTCATAAGTCGTTACACGACAAAGGATGCATGTGAGAGAAATGAACTTTATACCACCGACTACACAATTGATAATGATTACAGAACAGTACATAATCCCTGTACTTGAGAGTTCTGTACGGCGTGAAGCCTCCTTGTGCTGCAATTACAACACCTAAACATCGTGACTTGGAATCAAAGAGGATCTGGATTAGTTCTTGAGAAATTTCCCTCCACGCGGTTTGTATGCGAGTACACAAAGAGTCAACAGGGGCAGCTGGAGGAATGTGACGAACAAGTCGCTGACCCACCATATCCCAGACATGTTCGATGTGCGACACATCAGGAGAACGTGCATACCAGGGTAGCATTGGCATTCTTGTTAATTGAAGAAGGCTTGCACATTCCTTGCTACATGGCGCAGGGCATTGTCCTGCTGAAATATGGTATGTGGAGTTGCCTGAAGGAGGGGCAGTACCTTGGGCTCTAAATCATCGCTGATGTAGCTGTTACTGTTTAGATTTATCTCAATACGTAGGAGTCGAGATAGCATGTTTTAGACATTAGTGCCCCTAACTACGACACTTCGCGTTTATCAGCTATGCCGCTCCACAATGCAGGCTGCTAGATTGAGGGCATCATGGTACCGTCTTACACGTATGCGGTCATCACTATAGAGCAATTTCAAGCGAGACTCTTCCAAAAACACTACAGTTTGCCACTCAGCATGCCAGCGACGGCGTTCACGTTCCCATTGCAGTCTGAGGCGTTTGTGGTTTCTCTACAATGGAAGCCGAATCAATGGCATGCGTGCCACCAGATCAGCCCACAGCAGAAAGCGTCGAACCATCGACGCAGACGGGTCCACACCCGTTGCAGTGCTCCAGTGTCGAGCCAACACTGTGGACGAAGCTCTACGGCCCGTTACGGTCACGCGGACAAAATGGTGGTCACTCCGTGCTGTGGACTCATGGCGTGGTCCAATACCCGCTCGTCGCTGCGTACGACCCTCTTCTATCCACTGGTTCCACACACGCATCACAGTCGTTGTAGCATGCCATGTACGAGCCGAACTGTCACGGTATGACCAACCCGTTTCTCGGAGACCGATCATTCGTCCCCGTTCCAACTCACTTACATACTGATATGGCGCCTTTTGACGTCTACGAGGCATACTGGCACTAACTGTCACTTCGTTTGACGGCCCTTCACTGACTTAGCTTGACGCATCACTGACCGTACGTGTCCCAAAGGAGAGAGCACTGCTGGGCCTTCGTGTACGCCATATCTCTACAATTGTTATCACGTATTACTGTCACACTGTTCTACACATCCTCCGAGTTTGGATCCATTCGGCCCATTCATTCTGGGTGTAGTTATATTCACAATCAATGGTGTAGTTTAGCTATGCTGTTTGTTACAATCTTCGCAAAGTTATATCTTTGGTACACAACCATATTTAGCGTCTAGAATGCTTCTGTGTCTGTACCTTCATCCAGTAGGCCTTATTTGATATAATTACAGCCAATATACTAATAAACTTTTACAGAAATGTATGTGTTAACTCCGTCCAAAAAATTTTGGAAATGTATTGTCTTTTAATGGCAAATTTCTTGTTAGACATATTTTCTGTGTTCCGCACCACATGCGTCTTCACATAAAAGAGGAATGTAATTTATTCCAAGATGAAGCCCTGGGAAATTGAGATTTCACATATCGGATCTAACGGGGCATAGGAAAGAAGTTTCTACTAATTATTTCATTTGATATTCGTATAATTTGTTACATATAAATTACAAATAATTAATGCTGGAGATTTAATGCACACTATGGTGTTTCGTATGCAATATGAGAGCTATGGCGAAATTCAGGTGCAAAAAATTCCTTGCGGGACCGTTTGACTTAACTACCCAACTATTGCAATTTCGGATATGGTGAGCTGAATTGTGTTTATTGGATATATGTTCCACGAATTGCTGCTACTTTCAATCAGCATTGGCCTTAGCGTTTTTTGTGTCCGAACTTGTTATAAATTAACGAATAATTCTTTCCAAAGAAAAAAATTTAAATGATGCATGTAGTTCTTCGTTGGAGATAATGAAGCAGCTGAAGGGCTGCAGTAATTGGTTTATAGCTGTATAGCAAAGGATGGTGTAAATGGTGTGGTCATACTGTGTATAAGGTTATCTGAAAGCCAAGTTGTATTGGTACTCTCATATACACTGAGGCCACGAATAATTATTCTGCTCATAACTCACTAGGCTGTAAAAAAAACATTTCGAAATAACTTGCTAATACACCTGCAAATTAAAAACAACTAGCTACCGATATAAGAAATAAGACTTCTTTCCTCTGGAAATAATTTTGATATGGTACATAGACAGTATAATTATACCTGTTAAAAACTTGACCAGAAGGAGATTTCCACAAGAATTGAAAATAATGAGCAGAGTATCTCCTGGTTTATGATATCAGCCAGTAATTTCTCTTTTAGGTAATGCTACACAAATATTATTTAGAAAGTGGCTGTGTTATTGAGTTAGTATAATACGCTATAATTTGGAGACCATTGTACTGATTTAAATGTATCTTGTTTAGTAGAATCAAGAAACCACTTTATAAATATGATATACTGTATAGTTAATGCAGTACTGTTTGCATATAGAATGTTGTAGTAATTGTGTCAGAGTAATAACTGAGATATGATGTTTAGTCAACTCCAAGTTTATATGTTTAAGTCAATATGTCGCTGCAAAAGGCTATCAGTTTGCGTGTTTAATGCACACAAGAAGAACTACCAGCTTGGCAGTTTGAATCAAAACAGTTTTGATTGTTTCACAGATATAACACAAATTTTAAAGAAACAACAATTAAGAAATTAGTTGCTCGATCATATGAACTTTGTTACATCATGATGTATTCAACAGTACATTAGTATATTCACTTATTTTAATTCCTTTCGGTGGGAATATAATTGTAAGCGTAATTTAAACGAGTGAATATAAATACACTTAACATACTTGAAATTATAATACAATACACAGCAGGTTGTTTTAGATCCTACTAGTGACATAAACCTTGCTATCTGTTAAACGTTACATTATTAGGAAAATGTTTTTCAGGATACTGTCACAAATAACAATTCCCCATTATTAAGCTGTTTTTCCAATTATAATTCAGTGGCATGCTATCAGGCAGGTTTCTCCGTAGACACAGTTGTCATATGCATTTGGAAAACTTCATTGATTTCCATTATAGCAAAAATTATCCTGATAGATGAAATATGTTTTATAGGCAAACACTATTATAATTTTTTTGGCCCGCTAAAATACTGTTTTAAAGAAGGATAACTCAAAAACCAAACAATGTATTTTTTTAATTTTACACTGAAGTTTTATTTCTAGGAAGTACAGTTACAAACAAATCATTTTTCTTCTCTTAAAGTGTATAACGTCATCTTACATACTTCAGTATTGTAAAGTAGGAGCGAATAAGTGAATTTTTATTTTTTAAAGGGTGGAAGTCACATTTTTACAAAAATTCATATTAAAATGACTGGTATATGCCAAAGTAATGGTCAAAAAGAACCTTACAATTAAATTTTTAATAGGGGCGGAATTACTTCCTTCTGCCCTTTTAACATAACTTACACTTTCAGTTCGTGTTCGATTTGGCAGCCTTCCATAATGTTAGAAGTTGTCAGCCCTGCATATACATAAGAGAAAGTTATGTGTAAGAATTAATTACTGTTAATTTTTGACTTGTTTGTAATTAAGTGGTTCTTGAATTATTGTAACATCGCACTTCTATTTTATACGTTATGGAAAATGTCTGACAGCTCGGATGAAATAACAGATTCTCAGAAAGGAAAGGGACCAGCAAATACGAAAGATTATATAATAAATGTAATTAAAAAGTCCTGAGTGATCGGCAAAGAATATGATAACCATGTTGAAAATGTAGGTCCTGCCTAAAGAATTGTCAATGATCACTTGTAAGTGCAAGATTTAATAATGTTCATGATTATTAAATGCATCATTGTTAGAGAGGGTGGAAGATAGCCTTGTAGGCTATGAATTCTTTTTTAGGTACAAGAAGAAATGTTTATGTGGTATCATATATGCTAATAATCAGCTGCCTTACTTCAGTAACGTCTGAAACAAATATTCTTTATTAGAATAAGTAAGTCTTTCATATGCGAAGTCTGAAAGATGCAGTGGTGAAGAGGAGAATACCGCTTAGTTATACACGAAAGGAAGATATGCATCATTTATTCAAATACGACATAATAGTGGGCTCAAAGTGTGCAGAAGTATGTTCACCTGCATTTCTTTCGATCTCTATTGTGTATGAGGAGGGTGTTAGACGAAAACGGGCTTTTAAAGTTGAAGGTCAAAGTCCTGTGGACAAACGGGGGAAACATACAATTTTCACACTACCACCCACTACCAAAATGAAGGTGCAGTGACACATCAAGACGTTTCCTGTTAAACGGGCACGTCAGATAAATATTTTAGTGCGTATTTGAATGTAGATATAATGTACCAGTAGTTTAAAACAAAGTACCGAGATTCGAGCTAAAATCACCTATATTTTTTATTGAAACTATTTTAAAGATAACATGAACCTGACATATGGAGAGCCACAAGTAGACTGCTGCTGTGTCTGTGAAGGACTAAAAGTAAAGCTGAAGTAGCTTTTTAAAAATAATTATTCGAAAATTGTTGCAGCTGCTGAGCTACTTACTAACACACAACGAATAAATAAATGTTTACATTGCTCAGCAAAAATAATAATTAAACGAGGAAAATTGCCTTAATATTCTCCCAATTGCTTGTGATTAAATGCCAATCATATAAGTGTCAAATATTCCTGTTCAGGAACTTTTTATTTACGGGAACTTGCTGATAATATATTTTGTATCAACAACATAAAAACAAAAAAGGCTGTAATTTATCTTTATCATGAGGACTATTCATAGAAAGGGCCTGAGGAAGTGTGATATTTTCTCCTAAATTTCTTGAGTAACATCCGAAACCATTTTGATGAAATTAATGTATTGTCCGACAACTTATCTAGCCAGAATAAAAATCATGCATTGACAAGATTTCTATTGAGTTTGACGGACACCAACAAGATTGAAAAATTGATATTTCTTCCCAATCAGAATTTATAGCTTCATAGATTAAGATGGCAAATTACAATTCCAGAAACTGGTGGCAAAATTATTATAGGATACATACTATATCAGTTGAAAATGAAAGTATAAAGAAGCGTGAAAAGAAAGTATATTTTGCGATAAGCAGGTCTCATTATTTGATCTAGGACCAAAAACACCTATAGACTGTTGTAGCAACACCATCCATTAATAGATTAGCTAAAAACACCAGCATTCTTCATCCTAATCCACACACCACCATTGGACTACCAAAACCAGGGGTTAAGTGTGAAGCCAAAATGTCACTGAAGGAAGAAAAAGTCAAGAACTTGAGATTATTCTCCCATATATCGATGAAAATCATATAAAAATGTACGAATATATCATAAATTAATGATCTGAATTGAACAGAAAAGGTCATACATTTAGAAAACACAAAGTTTTAACACTGTTATTTATTATTCAATGAGTTATGTGTATCCTGTATGACTTTATGTATTTATATACATTTTATCCATTTTCTTGAGGAAAGTAGAATGTTTGCTTCTCATTTACGTAGAGAGATTAAGTTATTTCATTCGGAAAATTTGTTTTTGTATGTTATGCTATTTTTTACAATAGAAAGTGTATAGCATATAAATTAAAAAACTACATATTTTCACATTAAACTTTTGATTGGTTATAACGGAGAAAGTCCAGAGATTATAAAAGGCCTTATTTGCATCCTAACTAATAAAATAAATTAAAAATTCTTTGAACACTTACCCTAAGCCAGGAATTAATGTTTAAAGCTAATAAAACTTTTCTAGGCTTTGTTCTCGCTCCTGTAAAATATATATTTCTGGACTTCACGTAGTATTTAAATTCCTGTTGGCATTGCAGTACAGCAGTGTTCGAGGTGTTATCCACCGTATTATGACTGGCAATGGAAAATCCAGCAGGAAACCTCGCATGCGAGGCAGTCAGCGAGACAGGGTGAAGCTTGTGTAGCCACAGTTGAAAGCCCGACTCGCCGTCTCCAACCTCTTTAAGCCAAGCTGCTCTTATCAGCATTTGACGTGGAGCGGTGGCGGTGCAATCATAGCCATTATGTAGTCGCCTGCATTGAAACTTTGCTAGTAGTTTGTTGAAAGAAGTCCGGCTGTACCCAAACTGAACTGGTTTTCACTTCGATTGTACGCTTGCGAAAACAACAGTCAGTTATACAGGTAGAAAGGTCTTCGTGTTTTATTGGAACGATTTGAATGATTTTAAAGTAGTAATCTTGGTCTCTAAAGAGCACATATATGTGTATGGTGGCAAATAAAAGTTCTGTGGAAAAGATTCTGAAAATCAAAATAACATTTGTTAAATACAATATCAACTGTAAACATACATTTATCTTTCACAACGTAAATAGATATTGCATTTTTAATTACTGTTAACATACGTGCGAGCGGGTTGGTAGTCATTTCAAAATGTTTTATTTTTATTTTTTGATTTTATGCTTATGTGTTAATGTGTGAGGCTATGTCGCCAAAGATTTTACAAATTCATAATCATATTATAGACTTTTTAACGTTTCTATAGGTTTACTTGCATGCCAGTTACAGAACAAAAACAAAATTAATATCCATAATCTTAATTATCTTGGATTATTAACAACAAACCCACTTAGTCGCAAACAAACAAACACCTGGTTGTACGTGATTGTATGCGTGGTTATCTGTCCATCACCTGTGGGCAACCGCTCCTTAAATTATAATTTCCAAGATATAATTATCAAAGATATATGACCCTTTCGAAAACACGAACTCTTAGAGTTATCGTAGTGAGATTTTGACAAATTTTTTCTATCTTCAAATAAAATACTTGTTCGTCTGCGACAGATATAACATTAGATGTCATATTAATCTCTATATTCTTCTGTACTGCAGAAAAAGAACAAACCTTATAAAATAAATTTGATAGTGGGTTTTATCTCTATGATTCATAATTATAAGCACATAAAATTAAAAGTAGCTGTGTTTAATATTAACTAATAACTCATTAAAGTAGGAAACCGTTCCACACAAAATTAAAAAATTGCAAAAAAAAAATAAAAATTCAGCTGCGATAAAAGAAAACGTATGTTTAACTAAACGAGGATGACGTAAAATTAACTGAGTTGGAAGAAGGAGAAGGCAAAGAAGAGTGTAAAATTAAATGTATCAGAGGGGTGTGGGTAACCAATTAGAACCAGGGATGGCAGAACATAATCTACAAAGAAGGTACCGAGGGAAGGGGGAAGGAGGAGAGACGTGAACAGGGTTTCGAAGAGGAACCATGTAATTGGCTGAACTTAAAGATGATAGAGAGAGACCAGACACAGACAGGCTCTCAAGGTTGAGAAAAAGCAAACGAAAGTAATGCTAACTCTATGAAGGTGAAGAAAGACGAGTAAGTACATTACAATTTAATCTGCTACATAGGAGGATACAGCGTCTGTAAATTCTGACTTTATTTACATTCTCCAAAGCTATCAGATTGAGAAAAGATATTGCTCAGAATTGCGTATCACTTTAAACATAAAGGATTAGAATATATATACTTACATAATAGTAAATTTTTCAAAACCATGCAACTCTTGAACAATTGCAGAATCAAATAAAGAAGAGAATAAAAACGCTATATAATTTCAAAACCAAAAAGACTCACCCATATTAATTATTTGTACCCGTACACGTACACTCATTAACGTAGTAATTTGTAGATCTTTTAAAAATCATAAGGGAACAATAAAAGAAAATAAATTGGCATAACGATGGACATTTTGCGAACAATAATGTTTTGTAAGACTGCGTATGAGCCTATGTCGAAACAAGGCGCTGACTACAGAGCAGTTTGTATTTCTTTTTACCAACATTGTTGTATTAGAGTCCGTAGTCTTTAAGCAGATCTATGCTCAAGTAGACAATTAAAATATGTTGATAAGGTTTAGTCATGTTTCCGGAAACATCACATTACTGCATCTGTATTTATGAAATGTCATAGATTACATACGGTTTGCTATAGACCAACGCCAGGCCACACTCCTGTCACTTTTAGAATTTTCGAAGACATTTAACACTGTAAATCATGATATACATACGGCGAATTTATTGAAGTTCTTTACCTTTTTCTAAGAATTACATATGTTGGATAAAGTCTTATCCGAGTTGACCTTATCAGCGTGTGGCAATTGGTGAAAAAGACATTTGAATGCTTTGCTTTTGAAAACTGTGGAGTCCCACCAGGACTCGGTATTAAGACCATTACTGTTTTTCTCGGGAATAAACGATAATTTTACATCAATTTCCCATTGAGAAAATAATCATCGTGCAGATAACCTCCAAATATACATCCATTCTATAGTATGCAATGTAAATACAACAATAAACGACTTTAATCAGGTACTTGTCTCGTTACTTACGTGGTGCACAGAAAATTGACGGATTATAAATACGGGTATGTCACAAGCGATCTTAATAGTTTCTCTGCGACTTTTGAAATCGTGTCAACCTTGGCGAAGTAAAAATAGAAGACTCAGCTGTAACTCTGTGTCAAAATGTAAGACATTTTGCTGTTGAGTTGGATGAAATACTTAACTGGCCATGTCCGTGTACCAACATTTCTAAAAAAAATATGTATCTTTGCTTCCTTTGCAGAAACTCAAACGTTTTCTCTCAGGAAATGTAAAGACGACACTTGTACAATCACTAGCATTTTTTATCTTCGATTATTGTGACCTAATACTAACAGACCTTAATGAAAATGTATCTAAACGATTCAATTACTCCAAAATTCTTGTATACATATATGTATGATATTATTGTACACTGAAGAGTCAAAATAACCGGTATAGGCATGCGTGTGCAAATTACAGAGGTATGGAACCAATCATAGTAACGCAATGCGGTCGGCAGCTAGATCGGTTACTGATGCTACAATGGCAGGTTATCAAGATTTAAGTGAGTTTGAACGTGGTGTTATAGTCGGCGCACGAGAGATGTGACATAGAATCTCCGAAGTAGCGATAACATTTGGATGTTCCCGTACGACCATTTCACGAGTGTACCGTGAATATCGGGAATCCGGTAAAACATCACATTTTCGACATCGCTGGGGCCGGAAAAAGATCGCGAAAGAACGGGACAAACGACGACTGACGAGAATCATTAAACGTGACAGTCGTGCAACCCTTTCTCAAATTGGCGCAGATTGGATTTGTGGACAGCCCTGCAGGATAAATTGTGTGAATTGCCTCCAGCATACCTTCAGACATTAGTCGAGTCCATGCCACGTCGTCTTGCGTCACTTCTGCGTACTCGGGGAACCCTGCACGATATTAGGCAGGTGTACCAGTTTTTTTTGGCTCTTCAGGGTATATAGGTTATATTTTTAACTTGAAACGACGATTAAATATAATACCATTTAGTGGCTGGCTGAATTAGCTTTGATGTTTTATAGGCGCAAAATTTCAAATTGCCTTTAATGTTACATATAATACTTTCTTCTTCTCAACCGAAATGTTTACTCCCGAGATTTTCAGTTTACAATAAACGAACATAAATGGGATACTGAAATCATATAATCGTTGATACATTGCGAACATATACACGCCAATTACATGTTGAAGTAAACGCACACTAAACGCATCGTTCTTCTCCCCCTATTGTAATGCTACACACTACAGAATGCCCATAAAGTGTCTATGATTTCAAAAATCATAACTTCTAAACTATTAAGATAGAGCATTGACGTTTCTTTTAAAATGCCCTGCAAATCAAAAAGTTTCTTTGTATTTTGTTGCCGTTGGTGGAAATAAAAATGGCGAATTTCCAGGAGAAGACCTAGTGTGTAATCTCGTACGCTGAATCTAAACCATGAATACCGTTCAACGAATTTATAGCTGTCGGTATAGGAAGAAATCAGTTGCTAAAACAAACATAATAGGGCTGTTTAACAATTTTAATACACAGGTAGTGTTAAAGACCTTACCCGAAGTGGAAGCGCACCTGTGCCTTAAGAACAACCATTGAGAGTATGCAAGCTGCATTCCAACGAAGCCATGTAAAGTCTATAAGTCGTGCTTCGCGTGAATTGTAGGAAGAGAGATCAACAGTCCAAAAAAGTCTTCCACAAGAAGTTGCATTTCTTTTGCCAACAAAGTGCAGTTGATCCAAATTTCGAAGAAAAATGACCACCCTCTGCCTTGCGCATCCCGATGAAACGCGCTGACCGTCATTAATGAAGACAGTGCGTACTTAAGAAAGTTCGTGTTTTAAGGGGGAAGCCACAATACTAGGAATTTTGGAATGAAAAATGTCTTGTGATGTGGATAGGTCGTGATGTTCCAATCGCATTGCCACCACGCTCTCCTGAGAGCCAACCCTTAAGACTTCTCTCTGTGGGGTTGCGTCATGGATCGCGCATGCAGTACACCGGTCTATATCATTGCTATCATTCGCACAAGGATCACCAAAGCAATCCAAACTGTTGATGCCGAAATGCTGTCCCGTGCATGGACCGAACTAGTTATCGCCTTTATGTTCTGTGGACCACACTTGGAGCCTACTTTAAAAGAATGGTTAGAATGAGTTCCAGAACATTTTAAACATAACTGAAATGCTTTATCTTTAATTGTTTCTAATTTGTATTTTGAAATGAATGCGGGACTTTGTAGAGAGCGTGTATTTTATACTTCAGTCATTCTACGTCGTTTTGCGACCTACGTAGAGATGGAAATGCCCGGTAACATAGCATGATTCAGTTTTAGCGCTGTTATGAGAGGTATAGTCCGCCGCCAACCTTTGAATTGCGTTTTATAGTTATTCTTAAATTTGCACATGGTTGTCTAGAAGATTCTGTGAACCGGGTAAACACAATTATTATTATAAATATAATTATTAAGCTATCGGGGGAAACTCAATTCTTTAGGGTTTTGATCCCTTAATGCTTTAAAATGTTACTATGTGGTATCAAAGAGTTTCGCAACTAGTTCTTTAAGATACCAACATATGATTGCATAAGGCTCTACGCACATTCACAGTGAGCAACGAACTTCAAAAGTCAGTGCGCTAAAATAAATCGTCTTGTGTATATCGGGTGCTGTGCAATTGGTGTCAGTATGACCACGTGTGTTACCACGTCAGCTACTGGACCAAGGACAGCAAGTTATGACAAATAGCGAAAATATAATTATCCGTGAAACTGGGAAAACATGCCTCAGAGACGTTTCACTTTATTTGGCCAGTTTACTGTAATACTGCAATGAGTCGTACAAGGTATATTGAGTGACACGAGCGCTTCAAGAGAGGACGTACATTGCTGGAAGATGACGAGAGATCAGGAAGTTCTTCGACAAGTTCTACTTCCCAAAATGTTGAAAATATTTGATAACTTGCTCATGAAGATCGTCAACATTACTGTCCCTGTCTGTGTATTGGACGGAACAGTTCAGGCAATCCCTACGTGTGATGATGCACCCTGTCACCGAGCTGTACTCATACCGGAGTCTCTCGCCAGAAATAACAAAGTGGTGCTTCTGCATCTATCCTACTCGCTGGATGTGACTCCTGCGGTCTTCGCTCTCTTCCTGAAGCTTAAAGGTCACCATTTTGACACCACTGGGGGGATCCACCGTGAATAGCAGAGGGTGCTTTATATGCTTTGAGAATAAGACTTCCAGGACACATTCCTAAGGGGCTGGAACGCTGAAAGTGCTGTATTGCAGAGGATTATTTTTAAGGTGATAATGTGTAAACATAGGTAGGTAAATTACATTCTTGTAAGCATAGCTAGCCTGTAAACTTTGGTATACCACCTCGTACATTAAAAATACGATATGTTTTGCTTTTAGCAATAATATATCTTTTGACAAAAATTAACATCTTGGAAATGTATCATAAGAAATTATATATACCTCAGTAAAACCAATGTGTCATTTGAGAAAGATTCGCCGGTTTAGTCAAAATGTTGAGTATATATAAAAATTACAGTTAATTTGTACTTACAGCAATTATATTTTATGAGCGTTATTTATATCCATGTGTAATTTTTTTTTCAAGAATACTTGTATTAGAAAAGAATGAGTTATAGTAAAAGAATAAATGCCTCGGGTTTTTTTTTAGTCAAAACAGGTGGACATATTGCCAATCTTATAATATGGCAACGTATTATTGGGACTAAGTTACATTCAGTTTGTGTTATTTCTGTCACTACAAGAGTTTTTTTTTATTATTATGTTGATATAAAATATGGAAACTGATTCAATGTCAGTACGTGCCGTTTTCTTCTTGTACCCTAACTGGCGAGATGTAAACTCGAATATTACATTTTTAGCTCATTCATTGAATACGACATAAACATCTGGAGGATTTGTTCATTTACTTCATAATAAAACTCATTTACAATACCGAATATCACCTGGAGTGTAATAACTGATAATAATGTGGGAGATTAATAGCTAACGCAACAAAAAGACACAATATATAAAATCTACAAAAATCACAATCGTCCTGAAAAACAGCTTAGTAACATATTCATAGTATGGCATGCGCGAAAGTGTAATTATGTGATAAAAATAAATACATTCTTCCTTTAGTATTGCCTCTCCCTGAAATAGCGGGATAACCATCATGTATGTATTGTGATCTTATTAAAATTGGTTTAAAATAGATTGTTATGTCTATGCTGGAATATTACCAGAAGACACGTAAATAAATAAGCACAGAATTTCTGTGTAAGACCGAAAAATTATATCTTCAACTCCAGTAACCTCATAAAATGTCCTATCCGATATCAGCAAAAAAAAGTCCAGTTAGTGCACGATTTATAATTATTTTGATATTATGTAGTATTTTTGACAAAATTTGTCATGCTCCTATAAAAAATTACCAGTTTACACACAGTCATAAATAGCTCAGGAATTCACAGACAGGTTTTTTAAAATACGGAAATAAAGATTTGTTACGTAATATTTCATTAAATACATACATTCCTGTCATGAATATTTTTGCACCAAGCAAAGATGTTATATTTAAATAACATAATCACTTACGTGTAAAAATGTATCTTAGAGCACAGACAGAGTGAAGGAAGGTAAGATGTTAAGTTACAGGCATATTCATAAGACAATCGTGGAAACTTGAGAAGCTGAAGCACATTGTCGTAACGTACACTACAGAACACGTGCTTTACGTCATATCACAAGAAAACTTAAAAACTAATGAAAGTAAAACTATCACTTTGTAATGTGACCTATTTTTATGATCGTTTTTATCAAAAGTAATTAAAGCAAGGAAACCAAAATTAATTCAACACTAGGAAAAACATTGTACATAATTATTTTCGTTCATGCAACTCACACATTCCAAAATTTTGTTTCATATACTATAAGCTATCCATAACAATTGAAATTACCGTCGAGAGAAAATTACATTTTAATTTCTATATTTTCAAACCTTTTATGGAACATATATAAAATATTCTAATAGCATTCTTCAAATTAAATAATTTTTAAATTTATGGAATACAAAATATGGAAACTAAAATGTATTAATAAATGTATTGTGTGATATTTAATTATTTGTAAACATAAAAATATAGCAAGTACCAATAATCTTAAGGTTTACTATAAAAGAACGTTGCATATTAAGATTCAAGACAACAATCTGTCTTGCGTGCGTGGCCAAGACGATGCAGCGCATTGTGTTTAAACAGTCGCTATAAGCATTATTAAATTTTCTACTACTATCTGTTACTGAGTTTTTAGTATGGCCATTACGCTTGCTTGACCATAATAAACACTCATTCTCCTGGTTAAATAAGGGGCCGCTCTATCTTAAAATAGCATTATAATTATTTTTAGTACAAAAGTGAATTCAAAAATTAAACCTATATGAAATAAACAGAAATTATGAAATAAACAAAAGTCTACTGACAACTTGCTGTTAAAACATGTATGTAAACATACTCGTTACTACGGCAGCACGAAACTGGAAATACCCACAACGCACTGGCAGTATGTTCGCAAAAATAAGACGACGGCAACAGCAAGCGCCTGATAGCCACGTATTATCTGGCAGGAAGCGGTTGCGGCAGGAAGTAAGGAACTAAGCCAGTTTTCTCTCTTAGCGACGACGGAAAAACACGGGAACTGAAACCATGATGAGCGGACCGGGAATCGAACCGGGCTCCTCTCAAATTTGCGTCCAGAATTTTACTACTGCGTTACATCACTGCGTATTTAATATTGGGATTAAATATGCAACACCTAAGTTTTGTACACATTTGATGTCTAAATTTATATGCGTTGCAATTTGCTATTACGAGCCACAGCGGATATATTCTTTAAATATCAGAAGGATGATCAGTTATCTGTATTTTGTACTATTTAGAATGTTTATATATAATAACTATATAGGAATTTTTTTATAATAAAGTCCTAAAGTTAATTGATAGCAATAACTGGAAACAAAATTGTTTTTGAATACACATATGGCCATAAATATAGGCACACCCAGGACAAATTATCCATTATAGGCAGGAATAATAAACATGCATGTAGAACCAACATGTGTGAGTAGCAAGTATGCCTCAGCGACGCAAACAACAAACTTATCAACAACCTATGGAGTTTGAGATAGGGTGAATCATTGGACTAAGCTTGTTTGGTTGGCAGTTTCATCGAATTGTCCGCCACCTGGACCGTTGTGATAAGTTCGTCACGTTTGCCTAGTTCCGTAATTGCTTCCAATCAGTGAAATCACAGATAATTTGCCAATGCTCGTCAGCAGCAACAGAACAGTTGGAAGTTAACCGTAGGTGAATATTTTTCTTCGGTAATAAGCTGATAGCTTCGTAATGCTTGGCAATTAGTTTTATTTTAATTGATTAAAAGTGATATAACTATGAATTTCAGTCATAAATTTGTTTTTCCTACTGATTTAAAACCTACGTACTAAAATAAAGTTGTTACCGCGGGACTGAAGAAAATATATTTGAAACACAATGTTATTTATATTTTGTGGTGGCTTTATAGTGGTTATTCAAAAAAGGCTATTTTGCATTTAATAATATTACCCTCTGAGATCCTGTATACATCTTTAGAGAAGATACGATTTGAACCGCCTGCCAATATTTCAGTGTAATTAGTACTCGTTGCAGCCGCACCAGAGGAGAAAGCCGAAAATCCGCCTAGCTCATTCTCGCCGAGCTCTAGTGTTCTGCAGCAGTAATGTAATAGTACTTTTTGTTACTGCAATCAATGGCCAGTGGTATCAGTGAGTATAGGAACGCGGCAAGTGTTGAGAGCAGTGGCGACCTGAGAAAGGCAGGGAGGGCTCTGGTTGACCAAAAATACTTACCCGAAAACAGAAAATTATCGTCTCTGACAGGCGAAAACTTAACTAACAGTTTGTATGTTCACTATACACAGAGACACAACGCCATCCCTAGTGTGCCCTGTTTCCATCCGCAAAACTGGGAGGGCGCATGAAGGAGTCGACACCGGAGGTGACTTCTTTATAATAGAATACAAAAAAAAACAGTTTACTTAGTTTACAAATATGCGTACAAGTATTCAAATCAGGCAAATACTATTTCGAAATGGAATCGTGTATAATGACAAATCATTTGACAATTTTCGTAAACATGATTTGGAAAATCAATCCGCAATTACGAAATGATTATTTATTATAACACGATAATACAGGAATACGGTACCGATGACAAAAGCAGTAACTACAGTTTACACACAAAAAATATAAAACATTTTAAAGGCATTTAAGGGAAATATTTATAAATATTTTTCGATTCATTGCCCGTTTACTTTCTAATGTTTTAGTGTTCTTTCTAATTTCCCACCTTTTATCACCATGTTTCAAATTTTTCGTTATTTCTTCTTTAATCCCCTAATTTCATCACTTTAATACTTCCTGTTTATCATTTCGTTCCTATTGTCTTTCTTCGAAGTAAAATACCTCTGCATATTGTTCTTCATTATCTCCATTGTCATAATTATCACAGTTTTTAGCCTACTGAGCAAAGGAAAGATAGGCTTATGGAATCACCTGAATGTATGTCTTGAATGTATCCGCCCCCCCCCCCCNTATTTTACCCAACTATAGAATTTCACCAAACTACGTACAAATATAGTATTTAGCATGATATAAGACATTTTACATTACGCCTGGTACTTATTTTTAAAAATGGCGGCAATTTAAACATGTACGGCACTATGTTACATGTCTGGAACTATTCTACTGATTTTAACCGAATTAAGTATATGATACATGATGAAAGCATTAAAATTAAAGCCATAATAATATTTGTCTGCCATTTTGAAAGATAGTGCAAATTTAAAAAGTAAGTTTTTCATTATATTTTGAGAACCATTTAACCGATTTAAACGAAATTGGATATTTGAAGGTGCATGATGAAAGCATTGAATTTCAAACGTGGGAATGCTACTAATCATCCATTTTGGAAAATATTGCAGCCCGAAAAATAAAACTTCTACATTATATGTCGGTAGGTACACAACCTATTCCTGCCATATTTGGCATATAGGAAATACTGTATTTAGCCATGCTCATATATGCATTTTAAATGGTTAATACACTTATTTCTAAAATGGCGGTAAAGTAGATATTTTACGTTCATTTGCAATATCTACAAAACCGTTTAACGAGTTTCGGCCAAAATCGTTATGCTAAAATAATGTTTTAAAAATATTGACTGTTTCTAAACATAGCGATTTCGACGGTCATTTTGTAAGAAAATGAAGAAAATTAATTTTTTATTTCAGATCTCGGGAAACAATTAACTTAATCGTATTAATATTGACACTCAAGTAGTATTACAGTAAATCATGTACACTGATACGTTTTAGTAGGTAAGATCATTATTTTCAAAATGATGGCACCATAAATATTATGTACTACTATGCTATATATATGACACAGTGTAACCAATTTCAAGCACGCTTTGTTTGTTGGTAATATATATGCAAGGACCTTTCTTAATGATTACATACACATATAATATGTAAACTCATGTGTTTGCCATTTTGGAATGCAGCATTACATGACATTTTAAGCTGTTGTGTCCTATCTCAGGAAACAGTTAACTGATAGCCACCAAATTCAGACTGCAAGTTATACCATGGTAGTTCATATAAATGTATATGGCTTAAGGAGGATATCGTATATTTTCAAAATAATAGTCCTATAAATATTTCATGTCAGTATTCCACACGTCCCAAACAATTTCAACCGACTGTAATATGTAGCAGTATCTATGACAAACACAGAAAATTCCAATACAGTAATGAAAAAAGCACCACATGAGAAACTGGAGCTTTTGTCATATGTCGGGGAACAGCCATCAGATCCCCACTGAACTTTGCTCATGAGTATCACAGCAGGACGCCATGTTTTAAGTGTGTATGGCTTTATTTGCAGCATGGCAGTTATATATAATTTTGATACCTTTTTCATATATGTTAAACAATTCAACCACTATCAAGTAAATTTAGTATGCTGAGAGTAGACATTAGAAGCATCCAATATGCTTATATAAATCACTTATGAGAGACATTTGTAAAATAGAGGAAGGTGATAATATTCTATATGTATCCCTTATCTGGGGAACCAATGAGCGAATCCCCACCAACTTTTCCACACAAGTAGTACTATAATGGACAGTATAAACTTACATAATTTAAGTAGGTTAGATATTAATAAAATGGTGCAATATAAATATTTTATATTAGTTAATGTTATCTATTAAATAAATTTTAATAATTTGAAAGCTTCATTTATACTTTAATATCGATATTATCTATTTCACGCATCAGATATGCCAATATGGGGCCTGTTTTTAGGACTTTTTGAACGTAAGCACCAAACGAGGAACTAAAGATTTGATGCTAAATGTCAACCAGTCAACCTGTTTCCACCCAACTCTGCACACAATTAGTGTTTCTGTGGGTAATGTATACTTTCATGATTTAAGTTATTCAAGCAATTGTTTTCAAAATGATGCCCGTGTAGATATTTGAAGTTTCTAAATCCAGGCTACCAAAACTTAAAAGACTGTTTACTACCGAAGTTGATGTTCTGAATCGTACCTCTGTTATGTAGAAGGCTGCACGTCAGTTTACTTTAAGAATCGTTCTGTGTTCGAGTCCCAGGTGAGGCACGTATGTATTTGTAATAGTCTCACTAGCATTGCATTCGTTTCTGGTTGTATCTCTATCAATATCAACGAGACCACAAGACCCACTTACCATCTTACTTTTTTAAAAACTTTATGAAGATTATTTGTATCCATGTGGAGGAAATAAGCCTCATTAGTTTCTACCTATATCGATAACATCTTGTTATTTTTATCCTCAACTTCTTCTTCTAACATGAGTTGTTTTATATTATTTAAAGTTTCGGATGTCAGCCATTTCCGACTTTTTCTTAGCAATTTACCCAAGGTTGATAAATGGGAATTAGATGAAGCCATCAGTTTGAGAACGAAGTAAGCTATAATATTTAGACTGGATCCCTTCTGTGTATAAGAGATTCTAAAAAAAATTGCGAATATCTTTATTGTATGTATCTTTTGCTTCTTCCGTGAAATCCTTCGTTGGTTAAATGTGCTCAAAAATAATTACGGATCAATGTACAATTAATGCACAATATGTAGCATGTAACATCGCGTGTACGTGTCTACGTACATTTGTGCTGCCTCCATGACATTCTTCGCAAAACCGTCCACTTTAATTTTACATCCACTAGATACAGTGTTCAAAATCACAGCAAATCGGGTCAGTAAGTCTTTACTAAAACCCAGTTGTACTCTCCTGTTATCTTCCAAACACCACCGAATTCTTCACCCAAACATATTCTATATGAAATATTAAGGACGCATTCTCGAAAACGCATATAAGCATGAAGCAGTGGCAAAGCATATTGCAGTTTGCCGTAGTTTTGTGCGGCTCACTGGTTTATCGACATTAAGTTTGACGCATCTCCGCCCCACAGTCGAGGTCCAAATAACATGATGCTAAATAGGTGGGGAAGCCAATTTAACTTGCGCTTTACCCCAACTGTGGAGAATACAGGATGACTTATAGTGTCGTAGTTAATTCCTCCAGGCATAGACTATAAGGTGCCCAGAAGATTGAAGGGTTTTCAATAAGGTAGTTTTTTGCTGTTTCATTTTGAAGGACGAACATATTGTCTCGAGTTTGAACAAAAACAACATACAGCAACACTTCCGAGGTGTGGTACTCTATTCTGGCTACTCGTATTAACTGTGGACGACTTCGCAATGGAGGGGTGGGGTGTCTTCTCTGGGCGGCGACTTTATACTGAACTCTGCTGTTGTATTCTGTCAGCTGGGGATGAGCTCCTGCGATCTGGGTGGCCTTGGCAAAGGCCTGTGTATGCTGTTGCCTTCCCTGGACCAAACGCTCTCTGCGCGACTGCTTCCTCGAACTCTGGGCGGTAATAATTGACTGACTCCTCGATGGTCAACTGATGTAACCTCTCTGCACGGTAATAAATGACTGATCTAGCGCCATTCCTCGAAAGGAGGCTTATATGCTCTCTAGCTTCCTTCCCTAATTTTCGGCACATGTCGTTTTGTTGGGGAGGGGGTGGTGGGACGAAAAGAGAACAATGCCTTTCACAAAACATGCCCTGGTTCCTGAAGGTTGGGGGAAGGGGGATGGTGGAACCTTGCCCCTAGCTTACTCTATCAGCTATTTCTCCGCGGTGCGTGCCCGCATTGTCCCAGGGTGTTTCCAGCTTGTCAGCGGTTTCTCGTTGCGTATTTTCTGATTTCTGGCGAAATACACCTGAATCTCGTGATATCTCGGTGCTCAACAGATCTCACAGGCTTGCTAGAGGTGTAGGGGATGAAAGTGTGTAGGGGGGGGTGGCAGGGCTATGCATCAGCGACACATGTCTGGCTTGGCAGAGCCTGTTGGCTTCCGCTTGACCTTCCTGTGGAGACAATGACTGCCACATGTCTCTCTAAGTCCCTATACTGGTTAAGTGGGCGGGGGGGTTGTGGGATGCACCACTCTAATACTCTAATGCATCACACATCAAATCCCCTCTCGTCATTTCGGTGCTGACACACACTCTGCGCCAAAAACTCGGATTTTGGGATAATTTTGCCTCTGCAAGCTAACCTTCTCGTTGCTCTCTCTGCCTCGTCTCTGGTGTGGGCTAGCCGCCACGTGTTTCTCGCTTATCGGGCCGCCTCGTGAAATTCGACAGCTGTGACTTCCCTTCTATATGTCTCTCTCCCTCCGCGGTTATCTTATCTGGCCGCCTGGCTGTCGGCGCGCGCACCCTAAGGTTAGCAGTTGCGCCCCTACCTGTAAAAAGGGCCTAACACACGTCTCTGCAGGTTACAAAACACAAGGCGTTTATTCTCAAAAAAACTGATGGACTTCAATTAGGGTTCTACTCCTTCCTGCGACTGCATGCTACTGCACAATTTTAACTCCTGGCTAACTATTTGAGCTCTTTATACAAACCCCTGGTACCACAACCTCGGACTACGTACAGTAACTACCAACTTTCTTACAGGGTTACAAACCAATTTACACTGTACAAATTACAGGGTTACACAACATGACCTTCAAAATTACCTTACTCGTTCTTCTTTGCTTCGTTTTCCTTGTAAGACGGAAAACGTGCTTGAAGTATGCAAACAACCAGTTGGCATAGGGTCTGTGTATTTGCTTAGCTGGCTGCCAGCTTTACGTTTTGGTGACAGGAATTAATTTTACGTTAATGATGACTGCACAGGTCATCGGAGGAAACAACTCTTAATTACTCGGTTGGTACTCTGTTCAAGGGTTAACACTACTGGCTGGCACTCTGCCAGTTTTTACTACATGTTCTGACGATGACACACAAAGCACACTGACTCATGTTACATTTTACTATTAAGACGACTCACAGGTCCTGGAAAGAAAAAACTATAACGTTATCTGTCTCTCCAATGTTGCCTGCGGTCTGGGCAAATGTAAACATCCTCTCTCTCTCTCTGGTTAAAAAAAACTTAGAACATGTTCTACTTTGGTTCCCTTCTGAAGGCATATATTGTATCCTTGGAAATTACATTTAATTACACTCAAGCACACTTGAGTGTGGCATTTACAATTCTTTTGGCTGAAGGCCTGACTTCACTGGTCAAACTGTAAACAGTATTTTGCACTAGGTTGCGGTGCACTTAGGTTGGGTGGCATGTTGTGTAACTTGACCTAGTTTTCGCAGCGGGTGACATGGGTAATCACTAACCCAAAGAGTCTGTTTCTGGCTGTGGGTGGTTTCTTCTCACACCTCGCACTGGGAACCTGGATGTGCCTCAGCATCTGCTTGGTGAGGGGGTGAAGGCTGCTTCACTTCATCTCTCGGCGTTGTCATCACTGGACTGTTGCTTTGCAGGCCCCTGGCCCCTCCTCGGTTTTTGGCTGCGGATTCCCAGCTTCGTTTCTTGGTCGGTGCACTTAGCTTCTCGCCTACTGTCTATTCTGCGTCCACTTTCTTCTCGCCTACTGTCTATTCTGCGTCCACTTTCTTCTCGCACATGCTCGTTTTTCTTCTTGTCATCGCTTCGCGACTTTCTGTCTTTCTACTCATCTTCCTGTGCGACTATACTTTTCTGCCTCTGTATTTCTTATCACGTGGCGGCACTGTGGCTCAGGCGTATTATCGCCGGCTCTCCATACTTCGTATCGACAGGCGCGATGGAGACGTTATCTCTCCGCCCGGCATTGCTTCTCGGCGGCGCGCTTCACAATTCGTTATCGCGTCCAGTGTGTTTGAAAGGAGATCACGCACGATGCTCTATTTCTTATCGGTCAGCCCTGCGTGAATGAATACTTGGGTGTATTATCTCACATAGCGAGTGGCGCTCGGGTGTATTAATGTCGATAACACTTGGGCTGTGTTACTTCTTGACTTTTATTACTGTTTCCCGTTATCTCTCCCTGACCTGGGTCACTGGCCTATTACCTAGTAACCCACTGCAGTTCATTGGCCTCGCTACTCACGTCTTTCAGCATTTGTGGCCCGACAAGCGCGTCTCACCGGCACTCTGTTTACTTTCCTGGCCGCGCTGTTTTTCACACGTCCGCCTGCCTAATTCTCCCATATTTGACATTGTCCCTCCTTCAGGGTAATTATGACTTAATCTACTATTCGGTTCGGCGCGGAATTTTTTCCTTGTCCGCCTATCTCACATCATTTCGCACTGTCCAGTGGAAATGACCTCGCATTTTCCCCTACTCATGATCGCTCCTCGCTTGCTAAATTCTCCGCATTACTTTCTTCGCTACTTTGTGAAGGGGGGGGGTCCTTCTCTGGGCGGAAACTTTATACTTAACTCTGCTGTTGTATGCTGTCAGCTGGGGATGAGCTCCAGCGATCTGAGCGGCCTTGGCAAAGGCCCGTGTATGTTGTCACCTCCCCTGGACTGCTCTATTGACATGGCCAGAGGTCCAATCCCCCCCCCCCAAATGCTCTCTATGCAACTGCTTCCTCGAACTCTGGGCGGTAATAATTGACTGATCACTGACTCTGCCCGGTAATAATTGACTGACTCCTCGATGGTCTACTGATCTAACCTCTCTGCATGGCAATAATTGACCCATTCCCACCTTTCCCGCAAGCAGGCTTATATGCTCTCTAGCTTCCTTCCCTGATTGTCTGCACGTGACATTTTGTTGGAGGAGGGGGCGGTGGGACGAAAACAGAACAATGCCTTTCACAAAATGTGCCATGGTTCCTGAAGGTTGGGGGGCAAGGTAAGGTGGCACCTTGCCCCTAGCTTACTCTATCAGCTATTTCTCCATGGTGGGTGTCCACATTGTCCCAGGGATGTTTCCAGCTTGTCAGCTGTTTCTCAGTGCGTATTTTCTGATTTCCGGCGAAATACTCCTGACTCTCGTGATATCTCGGTGCTCAACAGACCTCACGGACTTGCTACAGGCATAGGTGGTGAAGGTGGGTGGAGGGTGGCAGGGATATGCATCAGCGACACGTGTCCGGCTTGGCAGCGCATGTTGGCCTCTGTTTGACCTTCCTGTGGAGACGACTACTGCCACGTGTCTCTCTAAGTCCCTATGCTGGTTATGCCGGCGGGAGGCTGGAAGGGGGTGGGGGGTTGTGGGACAGCACCGCTCTAATAACGTCACACGTCAGGTTCATTAAATTATGATATTTTAACACCATAGAAATAACTTGTGTATGGTCAAGAACCCATCATTACATTGACGACCATTCTGTCAAATGTTGCGAGCATAATTTGGCAAATTACTTCACCGTTGTCAGTACATAGAGAGACTGCTCCACTAAATCTTCTTCGTTTTGGAGCTGAGCTGAATTTTCTTTGACAAAACAAATACGATTAAGAAAGTTAAACGAGTTGAACTCGGTCTTGGATTTTTTCACTATACCTTACTCCATGTGACAGAAACTAGTCAGAGGGGGAAAAAAAAAAAGTGACGAAAATTGCTTTCGTCAATGGATTCTGAGGAAGAACGAGGCTGATATTCCTCACATTCGTTGTCTTTAGTACACGACTGCAACTTTTGCATGTATCGTGACTGGGCAGAAGTACCGTAAAACCCATTTTGTAATATAAGTTTGCAGCCATACAGTACATTGCACTGAGTCTCGCTTAGAACATGAAGTATCATTTTCGCTATGTGGTAAAAAAAATTGGAAAGGTAGGTAACAAGAAAGTTCCGTAGCGTTAATGTTGGTCGGGAATGTTGTTTTCTCAGGTTTCTAAAATTTGTGTTATAATGGTTGAAAGTAATATGTACAAATTATTATACTGCTTTTCATTAGGTGTGTTTGGAATGATGTCTTGGTTTACAACTCCTAAACTTCACTTAATTTTTCTCTGCACATACCGAAGTACAACACACTTCTGTTCTGAGGTTTCTTTCTGCATCTTCGCAATCTCACTGATGCAGCCTTCACTATGCGTGGAGAACTATATATATTAGCAATTTTCTCTGCTGTCCCTAATTTATTCTCTGCGACGATTCATTTTAGTATACTGAAGTACGGACGCGTTTATAAGGTATCAGATTGTTTAACTTTCCATTAGATGCAAGTTTTGTGCTGCAATAAAAAAATATCTAATATTTTTCTGTTATCATCGTATTTTGAAAATCAAAATATAATAACTGAATGTTATTAAAAACGATGTAACGAAAGTAATTATTTCAAGGGAATTTCATTTGAGATTATAGCTTAAAGACCACCTTACATATCTTAAATAAATATACAATCCTTACTTTTTTATTCTTTATCCTTATACAGATTTGCAATGAACGTTAAAATGCACACGAGTCTCAAAATGTATTACTTTTTTTTATTTTACTGTTCATATCTTAGGGTTTAAGTTCAAACATTTTGTTACATCCATTACATTTCCTCCAGAATGTTAAGTACTTAAGGAAAAGATTTTTAAAAACTAAAGTTTCATCAACGTCGTTCAATTTCAGAAGAGACGTAACTTGCTGAAAAACCTGCTCCTTGCCCTTAGTTGTGACAAACAGCTGGTGCAAGTATCCTCTCGTCAATCCTAGCCGAGAAGCCATTCAAAGTCTCGAGACATGGTTTAAAACCTTATTTTCTCAAATTGGGCTATTTTTCAAAATTGCTTAAAAAAAGACCTTGTACGCGATGTTTTAATAGATAGATACATCATCAAAAGATTGATTGAAATTGTTAAATTGATAAATATATATGCCAAAGATATGAACATACAAACGAATCGGCCCGGATTCGCCCGGGTACAATTGAGTTTTACAGTGATAAACTAATAAATCAATTGGGAAAAGACAATTCATTTATGGGAAAAGAGAATTAAAAATTTATACTATGTTGGTCTAGGTTTTTAACTCATTACGGGAACCCAAAAAAAAAAGGAAATATATTTTACCCGATAGCCAAGAATTAGGGTATTGACTTTCGAGTTTATCTGTGGAACTATCGCGTAGTTACCACATTTACGCTTTCCAGCGTCGATGTATGAACATCAAAACTCGATTTTATCAAGTTGTAGCTTTAGAAATAAGTGTTTATAGGTAATACTTTTTGCGCTTGGCTGAGGGATCTTAATCTATCACCAAAGTTAAGCAACGTTCCCAGAGGCACACATTTGGATCGGTGACCGTTTGGTAGCATAACATCTGAGCGCTTCCGGGCTTCGGAGGGCAAGTTAAATATTCCGTCCCGGTTGTTATCAATTGAAATCAGTCGTTAAGCCATTTCAGAGGTCCTTGGGCGGCCTGATAAACTCAGACACCAGAGGAAAAAAAACATTACGATCACGTTCCCAGCCGTTGCAGAATTAGGTTTAGTGGTTATTACACAGGAACCGTAAAATTTTCCGGGATGAAAAGTATCCTATGTCCTATTCCAGAACCTGAAGTACCTACATACCACATTTCATCAAAATCCGTTCAGCCGTTATGGAACTGAGTGGTAACAAACATACACACACCCAGACTTTCGCATTTATAACTTTAGTATGATTTCTATAGCAGATTTTGTGAAGGGGTAGTTTTCTTGTGAGGGGTCAACATTATGGCGGCTGTGATAAAATTTTACTCTTTCACAATTGTAAATAATAACTTTCGCATTAACAGTCTTTTCGATAACAATTCTGAGTTTCATATAGATAAGTGTATTTGCCACAATTAACAACACATTATTAAAAATAATCCTTCAGATAAAGTAAATTTAAGTTTTTTTCATATATGCATATGTATTTTTGCATACAATCACATCTTGATTTTTTTTATATTTATATATTGCTTCTTAGTTTATTTATTAGTTAAGTATGTAGGTATTCTGTGTTTATTATAACTACATGGTCTAAGAAATCTTTTTTTTTAGTGTCACTTATTTCACTGATATTATTTTTAGTCACAGGTAATATTTCATAGTTAATTATATTTTGTCAAAACACTTATGTGTTTTTGCATGCAAACTTAAATTAGAACACTGTTACTTGTGACACAGGTATCGATCTAAATGAAAGATTTTGTCAGTTTTATACATGCAGTTTATTTACACGAACCAGATATTTATATTGAAGCACACACAACCATCATGTAATATTATTTTTTTGCACTTGTAGTTATTTTATATTCAGTGTTAATTTCATAGTTTTACAAAAAATAATGACAAATAAACAGAAATTTGGTTGGTATTTAGAAAAATGGTACCTTACATTTGTCCAGCAGCAGCACAAACATTACAGAGCAACGATTAACTGACCGAGGACGGATTATAAAATCGACTAAGTTCGTCTTTGTAAATTTATTCACTCACATCTTGAAGCGTGCTGGTTTGCTCCGGAAACAGCAAATTCACTATGTCATCGACACTGAGGTCAGGTTCTTATGTTCGTCGATGTTTACTCATTTGTGAGGAGCTGGGTTCGGGTACATTCTTGCATTTGGAGCGGGGATTCTGAGAGGCTGCTCGTTTGGTTCGAGGTGACAGGTAACTGTACAGTGCTAGCTGAGTCTACCAACTCCGACGAAGCTGGATCTGCGATGTTGGCCTTCAAGGTATGCAGATCCAACGTTAATGACGCACAGTTTGGCGCATGCAGGGAATATTTTTCTCTAAATATTTCAACAGCTACCAAGTCGTCGGGTGAGCACGGAAGTTTGGTAACCATAATACTTGGCGTAGCCTGGAGTACAGTCGATCACCTGCTGGCAAGACTAGAATGTGTCGGGTTTCCCAGCACTGATCCAGTGCAAATTACCGCCTCACGCCTCTTAATACCCCTTGAGATTGTTACCGGACCAGTAACTATAGGTCACACATCTTAGTCCACGTTTTACGAAATGATACGTTCTTGCCTGATGGAAGCCAGCCATATTGTCTGTCTGCCGCGAACTGGATGCTCGTCGATGTAGATGCTCTATGTAGGACTGGTTACAAAATGGCGATGCCACCACATCTTGGAAATCGGTCACGACGTCGTTTCACGATCTCGGCAAGCAGTAATAGGAACTTTGAGATGCTCTCGCTAAAAGTAACGAAAAAGTTACATTTCCTGCAGGTAACTTCGCCTTCAACGTCCGCACTGTCAATATCGTCGTCGTTGACGCTCACGCGTGCTCTGTATCCATGCCAGTGGTCTGTCAATTAAATACATAATACAGAACATGTACCCGTTTAATTTATATACCGCAATAGGGTGAACATATATTTAATGGCTTGAATTAAGCACTACACCACAATTCGTCTCTGTACACAGTACACAAACGTGATGCACAGGGCGTGTCTAATATCGGCATCCACCTTCCCCTGTCGTTACTACCATCAATTTTAAGACATATACCGTTACAGCTTTCGGAAATTTCGTCCGGCCAAGGCGAACTGCAAATGAGAACGTAGCACTCTTACCTTCAAATAGGAAGCTTGCTAAAAGCTGGGAGGTGTCTTGCGGTGACAATATATTTCACCTGAGCTAGAAATGAATGTTCCCATTGCCCAGTTCAAAATAGTCCAACCTGCCTATCTCATCACACTCATCTTTAAAAGAGATGCACAATGTTGGCTTGTATAGCTGTAATCATAACCGCGAATTGGGATCGAACATGCTGCGGTTGACATCTTCCACTGCGCGAGGATTTAGAAACAGGTCAATTTCCTCTCCTTCAGATCCGCTGTAGTCGTCGACTTCAAACCGGTACTAAGCTCGCTGTGGCAGCTGGTAGCCACGAGAATGGTACACTGCTTGCAAACATCGCATATGCAGACTGGAAGACATGCTTGCTGGTGAGGCCGATAACTGCTGAGCGGGACAGCTGCTCCTGCTTTATGGCTAAAAGGCTTTTCAAGATGGCTGCCATCTCTCGACGTTTTTGCTGGAGAGGTGTCACACATGTGTGGTGAACACAACGTTTGCCATACCATCTTCCTATGGTCCAGGATGTCGGTGTGCTGGTCGCCATTGCAATGCACCATCCATCTAATTGCATCATGGTGACCGTCCATTTTTAGCTCGTAACCGATTGTTCCTGCAACCCAAACTTGACTCCGCGTTTAATCTTACGCATTTGATATCAGCTGACTTGTAGTGACAGTCATGGATGCCATATAGCAAATTCGCCTGGGCCAGGACGTTCATGTTGAAGAATGCATGCGTTGTCGCCGAGACCATGGGTTTGGAAATATACGACTTGGGAGCTATCTGGTGGTAGATGCCAATAAAAAAGAGTTAATTTGCAATAATGGAAAAAAGAAATACCTTTTTTTACGTAAGACCAATTATAATTTTTTGGGGAGGAATTTGTAAGGTGTTGGTGATGGAGGGTTAGCAAGTGAAGATAAGTCTTATATTATATGTTACATTATAAGTAATGTATTTTTTATGGTTTAGGGAGATGGCGGCAATGGAGTCAAGATTAAGGTCGCCAACATTCAACATGGTAGTTGGAGTCAGTGATGTAATATGATCATAAACGTTTATTAATTTCTTTCGATTTTTGTGACTTTTTATTATTAGTGGTTTGGTGTAAAGAGGTGTGTGGGTAGTTTAAGAGGAGAGGTCAACGGAAGAGGTGCGTGAGGTAACATGATATGTTTCACGATTTTTAGATTTAATGTTTATATTAATGAGATTATTGTATAATTGTTATGATTGTGTTTATTGTGAGACGTTGTGATGTAGGGGAAGGGTTGTTAGAGTGACCGGATGATTGTGAGGTAAAAATTATATGTCAATCGATTTTTAGACGAAATTTTTTTATTTTTTACGACTTTTCTCGATTTTGTATGATTGTGAGGGGATGGCGGTATAGAGTGGGTCGGGTGAGGGTGGTGGAATGAGTGTGATGTTAACATTATGTGCTTTTGGATGTTTAGAATAATTTTTTTGCTTTTTCCCCATTTTTCTCTACTTTTTTATGATTGGACGGTGTGGTCGCGGAGAGGAGGTGAGTTGAGAGTAGTGGGATGCGTGTGAGGTTAACGTTATACGTTCTTCGATTTTTTAAATCAAATTTTTCGAATTTTTGCCATTTTTCTCGATGTTTTAGATGTAGGAGGGGCTGCGGTGAGTGTGGTGGGATGGGTGTGAGGTTTACGTTATAGGTTCATCGGTTTTTTTATTTTGTTTACATTGTTTTTAACGATTTTTCACAATTTATTTATTTATGGGATGGGTCGCGTGTGAGACGGATTGAGGTGAGGTTTGATGGGTGACGAAGAGTTATGGTAGGGTAAGATTTAGAGTTTCTCGATTTTTAGATTTTTTGCGATTTTTTAAAAACATTTTGCGTTAAGTCATTCAAGGTCACGAGCACAGGGTCAATGTCAGTGCCACCAATATCAAACATGGTCACTCCAGACCGCCTCAAAAAGAGACGTGCTGATTTCTCCTGGCTCCTTTACAGGATATCTGTGCCAGACTTCCTCAAACTTATATACTAATTCCTATATTATAACGCAGTTAAGTTCGAATTTATCAAAGTAACTGCTTACATAAATACTTTAATAATAATATCATAAAAAATTTAAACATTTCATTTGCTTTCCTGTACCAGAAGCCATGTATTGATTTCAATTCTATCATGATTATTAACGCATATAGTAAATGGCTACCATTTTGTACGCCATCTTGGATTTTACACTTTAAATTTTAAATCCAAGAATGCTATCCAATTTTTTAAAATGCTAGATGTATCTTCTTTTGAAATAAATTGAGATTTCCCTTTTACCCAGGAAAAAAACACGAAATTACAAGTGAGTCTACACTACACTGCTTTTATAGTATTTTTCTACTACAAAACTGCTATTTTTGTAAGAGTCATAGGTTAAGGCGGTTGGCGTAGTACATACCTGACATGCATTTCCTCACAATCCACATGCGCTCGCTTGCACAACGACAGCTCTGCGTGCCTGCGCACACGCACGCCTATCTGAACATGCCCTAAGAGTTAGTAGTCTAGACATATTTTCTGTACATTGATTGTTTAAGCGTTTACGCCTATCTCAGCAAGTAAGTATTCTGGAAATGCAACTTTTTGCCAGAAAAGATAAAAACAACAATTATTTAATACCGTACAAATTCCTGTTTAGCCTACTTTCCGAAGAAAATGCTTGTGTGTTTGTGTGTGTGTGCCTGTGTGTTAGAATGTGTGTCCACACCCTTCCATTTTTTAACGCGTTAACCTAATTTCACCTAAGTATGGACACCTGACTTTTATAGATTTCGACCACTACAGACACTAACTTTCAAAGTGGCAACCATTTTATTATTAAGGGCGACATGTAATATCTCGGAAACCATTCAACCGATTTTATCATATTTTGTTTGCTAACAGCGCAAGTTGTAAGCATTAAATTCATAGTCTATTGTGGTTGTTGGTCAGTCATTTTGTATGATAGAGTCACATAAAAAATAAAGCATTAACATTATGTCTCTAAAACTACTCAAATTATTTCCACCAAATTTGGCCAGGTAAATATAAGAAATTAAACTTAATCTGCCACGTATTTTCTTACAAATATTTTAAGATTATTTTGTATTACTACTATAAGGTTAAAAATTCCAATCAAATTGTGTACACTGACAGTATCAATTACAAACATCATATAAACAAAACAACTAGTTTTGTCTGCAGTTTTGGAAGATAGCACGTTATGAACAAATAAAGCTTTTATGTTGTAACTCAAAAACCAATAAAGCAATTTTCTTCAAGTTTGGCAAATAGGTAATACTATGATATGCCAAGTAAATATAAAATAATTTTACTAGGTAGTTATTTTCAAAATGGCAGCTACATCCACATTTTAGGTTTATTTGACATAACTACCATACCACTTGACCAATTTGATTAAAATTTAGTACACTGACATTATCTATCATAAGCATAAAATAATACGAAAAAAAAAAACTTTTGTCTCACATTTTGTATCATAAAATGTGTCTACACGGGTCCTCTTTTATCCTCAATTTTGCAAGATACTGCTACACGAATAATTCAAGTTTTTATGTCATATTTCGTGAAAAAATTGGCATATTCCTACCAAATATGACAAACAAGTAGTACTGCTGAAGGTAATGTTAACTGACATGTTTTAGGTATGTCAGATACGTATTTTCAAATGGGGTGGCCATATAGCTATTTTGTTTTTGAATGTTATATCGTCGAAATCATGTATTAAATTCCAATCAAACTTTGTATAATGGCTGATTATATATTACAACAATCTAATGTGTAAACAAGAAATCTCTTTTTTCCACCATTTTGTTAAATAGTATCACTTGACAAATTAAAATTATGTGATCACCGAAGAAACCACCGATTTCTACTACATTTGGCAGACAATAATTTTCATGGCAGTCTATGTAAACTAATAAATTTTGAGAAGGTCAGACACACATATTTTAAAAATAGCAGACATATAAACATTTTAGCTGCGAATTTTTTATCTACGAAACTACAAACCAATTTCGACATAACTTTGTATACTCGTAGTATCAGTTATATGCAACAAGATTGTCTATGCAAATTCCCATTTCTACGCCATTTTGTATGACAGACCCACATTAAATAATGTAGTTTTAATACTTATCTCGGAAAACAATAAACCGTTTTCTTTCAAATTTGACGAAGAAGTTGTACTGTGGTTGGCTAATTAGTTAATGTGTTTTATGTATGTAATTTTCTTAATTTTAGAATGGCATGAATAAAAAACCTTTTAGGTGCGATAATATTTAACATATTTGAATTTAACTTTGAATATTGTTTCTATGAAAATAGAAGAATGTGCTAATATTTTAACTTTTATCCCTCCATTCATGAAGATCGTCACATGATATATGGGATTTTATGATATATCTGGGGGAATAATCAATTGATATGAATACAAAGATCAACTTTTGCTATTTTTTTTTTTTTGCAAATTAGAGTCAGGTGAGTAAACTTAACATTTGGTCATATTTGCAGAGTAATTCAACTAATTTCAACGAAATTTTACACATCTATAGAAGGCCAAATAAAGTTATATATTTTTTAAATGGTGTCAGACAATTATAGATGAGTGAATATTTCCGGTTAGTGAACCCTAACATTTAAAACACTATCCTGATTACATTCGAAGTTGATGCTTCTAAAGTTACCTCCGGGATGCATTTGATTGCAAGGTAATATAGTTTTACGAGTTTTTCTGAATTTGAATCCTGGGTAAGTAACTCGTGTGTTTTAGTTGTCTTTGTAATGTTTCTCATGTTTCGGTTTCATCTATACCTACCATCTAAACTTTCAAAACTTCACTAAAATTGATTTGCACCCATGTAAAGGACAGTAAGCTCATTACTTGTCAGTAAATTCTCGTTATACTATTCATTTTAATCTAAAAGAAAAAATCGTGAACATGATCAAAAATCGCATTTTTAGAGCTTTCCTGCGCAGTTCAATAAATAGGAAACAGAGAAATGCATCGGTACATATATAGTTTAATCTATCGGCTTTCATTTCGTGTTTTAAAATCTTACTTTTACATACCTCATTTGCACAGGAAAGCGCACCAGCGAAAGCACTGCACGCAGGTTCAGCGACTTGTGCGTAGGAGCGACGGCGCGCTGGATGCCCATGTTATTGTCGCCCGTACTTCTGTGCCATGAACGCCAACAATTATCTAAACAAAGAAGTCAAGATTGAGATAAACACCATCTCATGGCAATGTGTTTCTAGATCAGGAACTGAAGCATTGAAATCATTCGCTTCCTGTCCATCTAGTGTGGGCATTCATAAAGTAATGCTAAAGTGATTGCAAACTTCCTTCACGCCTGTAAATATCTTGCTTAGCACTGCCCCTTGCCATATTCAACATAAAAACTCAGCTGTCACAAACACAGGCCATACCCTACCTTTCGCCCCCCGCTGGAGGGGCACACAGGACACATGGCAGCCGTTAACGCCTACGACGAAGGCAGGCCTGAGCAAGGGAGGCAGTTACATGTGTCAAGGTTGCCTCGAACCACCCCACCCCGCACCATATTCCCGTGAAACTTATACACGACAAAGAAAGGGCGAGATTGTCTGGAGATTTCCACCCACGAGAGAATTAAAACACGTGCTGAAGGGTGATACGCACCGAAAAAAGGCTGACAAGCTTAGAAGTTTGTGCCACGAGGCCCCCCCCCTAACACCTAGCAAAATGCAGAAGAACTATAACATGCGCAGCAGAAAAAGCTGACAGGGTTTGTCACCCTCCACCAACAAGAGTCGTAGAACGTGGGGGAACTAGCCATTGTTCTGCCCCACCCACCTCCCCTTACCAAAACAAAGGAAGACACCTGTAAGGTTCTAAGTGGGGATGGAAATAGTTTAAAAGCTAATTTGTGAGACAAGAGGGTATCAGTTATGTGAGATCAGTCGGCTAGGTCAGTAAGAATAGCACGCCGAGAAAATAAGTGAAGCCGGAATGTCATGATGCGGGGTGGAGGGGGGTCAGACAACGGACGAGTTAGTCACGTTAGTTACTTCAGTTGCAGCAGTCAGTGCTGTCCCACGCCGGAAGGCATCAGGTGGGGCCCACCGAAGCCCCACATAAGAATAATCAGTTGAATCAGTGCATCAGTGTGTCAGTCGAGTGAGTGACATCACACACCGAGGTCGGCGTTAGGACCCCTGCAGAGTAAACCAGAGACAGTTTTAAGAGGTAAGTCATACAGGGACAGTCCGTATGTTTATGCCCATCGCCAGAAAGTGACGAGCGGCAGGTAGCGCAGTGCTCGGAAGCACTACACTGGGACGCGCATGGTGTCAGGCATCGGGAGCCGGATCGTGTACGTCAGCCCTCAGTTACAACCCTACATCGAGAACGGGAGTCGAGTGGTGATCTTCAACTAGGAGCACCACATCGAGTGGGGTAGTCCAGTTCAACCCCCCGCCGAGCAGGCGGAAACTGGGTGGGGGCCCACGATGGGTCCCTAGACGGGACGAGGGAGTCAGTCAGCCAATACCGAAGGAGGAAGCCATCTGAATGCAGCATGCCAACGACAGCCAGTACAAGGGCCTGTATCAAGGCCACCCAACTCTCCAGAATGCAAGTTACCGTCGGAGCCACCTGAAACAGCAGAATACAGTTAAGTAACAATGTCGCAACCCAGGGACGTGTCCTGTCACCTAGTGCCCCCATGGCATCGGAAACGTTAGCCAGAGCACCGTAATCAGCCCTTCAGACCTAGAACTCGCAGGGTCAGTAACATATGAGTTAAGTCTCGTCACAAGGTGCCGAGAAAATATGTGTAATTCCCACAAATTGCCGGAAATGTGTGTATGAATTCCCGGTCAAATAAACTTGTAAAACCAAGACGTGATGACATTATTATTCACCCTATTCAACATTGAAGACACCTTATAATGTGTGCTTGTACAATTAACTCAGATCCTATGAACCATCCTGTATCACACAGGTGGGGACTAGTGCCAACTTAAATTGGCAACCAATATGGGGCGTAGTTAAGTCTGTATAGACTGAATCAAGAACTAGACTATACACCATAAAAGGGGTCTCACTCTTACCGAATTACCGAGCTAATCAGGATGAACCAAAGATTTCTGGGAGTCTCAAACCCTGTGGTGCCCTCTATAGCACTAATTAGCCTGCTATGAGTCTAAATTATGAGGCTAACAGACTAGCAATTAACGAGGACGAGTGGGAGGAGCAATTTCAAGAGAGCAAGGTGGGAGAATGAAGGGAGTTTAGCGAGGAGCAGAGGCGGAGGGAGCTTAGCGAAGAAATAGCCCATAGTCCACTAGATGGTGGATAATAAAGTGTCGAGAATGGCGATAGCCGAAGAGAGACGAGAGAGCAAGTGCGGACGAAAATAGCGAGGAGCGGAAGAGAGAGTGAAGGGAGAACTAGAGAGCGAGGAGCGGAGACAAAGCGAGGTGCAGAAATTAGCGAGGCAGAAATTAGCAAGGAGTGGAAACGAGAAGCGGAAACGAGAGGTCAATTTCACTGGACGGTGGAAAATTACGTGAGATAGGTCAGGTAGTCAGGGGTGTTAAACTGAGCCGACCAATAAGAAAAAAAGTAGAAACCTTCGGTTGGTTACTAGGTTACCAGATGGTGAACCATAACCGGAAGATAGCAGCAAAAGTAATAAGCAACACAGCCCTATGCGCTACCTCAGTGTCCCAAGGGTGAACATGTCAATGCGCCAGCCGATATCGAAGTATGGAGAGCCGGGCGATAACACTCCCGAGCCACACGCCGCCAGCCGATAGGAAACAAAAGGCGAAAATACACGCAGGCAGGAATGAGCGGACGAAGAAGAGACAGGCGAGAAGCGAATTAATGTAGAGAAGTACACAGATCAAGAATCGAACCCGGGAGACTGCAGCCAATGCAAGGACGAGGCCCCGCAACCATCCGGAGAGCACAACAGCATGAGAGGAAGGGAACACAGCCTCCCCCCTCCTTCCCCAACAAGCTGTCCAGGACCGCAGTAAGGGCGGCAAGGCACCAACCCATCTAGCGATAACAGACTCTGTGTGACATGAGGTAAGGGTTTTTTTTCCCTCATGACACCTGCTGAGAGACTGGGCTGGTATGCCGGAACTTAAGTGCGGCGAGTAATAAGGGCAGGATGTCCCATAGCCTAAAATGGCCAGATGCCTGTTCCTGAGTTTACTAGATGAATTAGGTAAGAATATAGGCTCTCGACTAAATTGGAGTGTGTGCGTATTTGTAAGGGCCAAAACGGTGTTTATATTGCCAGGGTGTAACATTGTTTTTCGTTTTTTTTATATACTTCCACCACTGTAACACAGCAGAGAAGCAGGATAAGATAAGGGTCTTATTTTTGTTCTTTTCACTGTCTGTGTAGCCGTCCCCTAACAGTAAAACATACCATGTGCAAGTTTAGCGACAGGTTAAGTGTGTGTTAGCTTCCGCCTACCGGAAAACAATTTGTGAACATGGCAGAGTGCCAGACATTACCATGGACAGAGTTTTCCAACCTAGGAGATGAGAGGGTTTTTTTATTTGTACGGCCTACGAGCCGACGTAAAAGTTAATTCCTGTCACACCTGTAACTGCTGTCAGACAGCCTAGTAAATAACCGGCCATCTGCCACATCATTGTTTGCCTATGTTCAAGAAAGTCCCCAAGTTGCTAGGACGATGGGAGCACAGAAGAGCAATTAGGTACTGAAAAGTACTGTGATCTGGAGAGATCACTTTAGGTCATGTTGTATAACTGTGTAAACCTGTACAAATGTTGTAACCCTTTAAGAAAGTTTGTAAGTACTATACGGAGTCCGAACGGAGTATCCTGTTTATGTTCTGTATATATTTTTTTGCGCGAGTTCAAATATATAGCCAAAAGTTACACTTGTATAGTACCGTGCTGTCCACGGAATTTGTAGTCCCTCTTAAAAATCAGTCAGCTATTTGTGTCACCCCCTAACACCGTGGACTAGTAAATTAAGTGTTTTAATCATACCAGTAAACTTAGAAGTTACCTTTTATTTTCATTGTATGCGGCCTGCGAAGTATTTAAAAATTAACTTATACATTGCAAATAATCCAGCTGTCAAAGGTTTGGTATTCGCAGGGCCAGAGTATTAGGCCCTTTTTGCAGGCAAGGCAGACCTGTTAACAGTGGGGATGAGGGTCTTTATGTAACGACCACATTTTAGAGACCGAAGGAGAGAGAGATGGAGAGGGAGGTTACAGCTGTCTGCCCACAGGACATGCCATGCGAGGAACACGAAACAGCCAACCGAAGGAAATACGTCGCGATAGCCACGCGGGAAGCGAAGACGTGCGACACAAGGCAAAGCCACAGAGCATGGGAACGAGAAAGAAGTGCAACCTAATCCCGTAATTTTTGGTGCGAGTTGCGCCAACTTCGCAATAGCCGGGGGGTGGATTTGACGTGTGCCATATTCAACGAAAAATCTCAGCTGTCACAAACACATACCATTCCCTACCCTTCCACACCCCTGCAGGAGGATCACACAGGACATGTGACAGCCATTAAGGCCTACGATGAAGGCAGGCTGGAGCAAGGGAGGCAGATACAAGTGTCAAGGTTGCTACAGACCCCCACTCCTCTAGCAACCCTGTGAAACTTGTACACCACAAAGAAAGGATGAGATTGTATGGCGATTTCCGCCCACGAGATAATTAAAACATGTGCTGAAGGGTGATACGCACTGAAAAAAGCCTTACAAGCTTAGAGGTTTGTGCCACGAGCCCCAACCCTCCTTCACTACTAGCAAAACGCAGTAGAAGATTAACATGTGACGCAGAAAAAGCTGACAGGGTTTGTCAGTGGCACCGCAGGTCTCACCCTTCCCCCCCCTCCAACAAGAGTCGTGGTACATGGAGGAATTAGTCATTGTTCTGCATCTCCCACCTCCCCTTCCCCTAACGAGGGAAGACCTTGTAAGGTTCTAAAGGGGGATGGACATAGTTTAAAAGCCAATTGATTTTACAAGGGGGATCAGTTACATGAGATCAGTCGGCCCGGTCAGTTAGATTCGCGTACCAAGAGAGGAAGTTAGTCAGGACGTCGAGAGGCCGGGGGGTCAGACCACGGTAGAGTTAGTCACGTTAGTTACGTCAGTTGTGGAAGTCAGTGCTATCTGGCGCCAGAAGGCATTGGGTGGGGCCAACCGAAGCCCTATGTCAGAACAGTCAGTTGAACCAGTGCATCAGTGCGTCAGTCGGGTAAGTGACATCGCACACCGAGGTCGGGTTTCGTATCCCGGCAGAGTCAACCAGAGACAGTGTTAAGGTGGCAGTCATATCGGGAAAGTCAGTCAGTGATACCCCGCCGCTGTAAAGCGACGAGCGGTGGGTGGCGCGGCGCTCGGAAGCACCACACCGGGGTGCACATGGTGTCAGGCATCGGGAGCCGGATCGTGGACGTCAGCCATCAGTTACAACCCCACGCCGAGAACAAGAGTCGAGTGGTGAGCTTAAATGAGGAGCGTCACGTCGAGTGGGAGTAGTCTAGTGTAACCCCGCACCGAGAAGGCAGAAGCTGGTTGGGGCCCGCGATGGGTCCATGGCTGGGTTGAGGGAGTCAGTCAGACAACGCCCAAGGAGGAAGCCAGCTGAATGCAGCATGCGAACGACAGCCAGTCCGAGGGCCCGTATCAGGGCCACCCAAATCTCCAGAACGTAAGTTACCTCCGGAGCAACCCCAAACAGTAGAATACAGCTAAGTAACAATGTCGCCACACAGGGATGTGTCCTGTCACCTAGTGCCCCCACGGCGTCGGAAACGTTAGCCAGAGCACTGTAATCAGCTTTTCAGGCCCAGAACTCGCAGGGTCAGTAACATATGAGTTAAGTCTCGGCACAAGGTGCCGAGTAAGTGTGTGTAATTCCCGCAAAAGTGCCGGCATAGTTTTTATGAATTCCCCTGTCAAATAAACCTGTAAAACCAAGACGTGATGACATTACTATTCACCCTATTCAACATTCAAGGCACCTTATAGTATGTGCCTAGTAAAATTAACTCATATCCTACGAACTATACTGTATCACACAGGTGGGGAGTAGCGGCAGCACTACCTGCATGTTTGTCTCTAAATTGAAAGCATAACTATGTCTAAAGTTTTTGTTTGAAGGCATTCACTCAACGTGAGACAAATTGCAAACACTTTGGCCACTGCCCACAATATTATCTAAATAGCTTAGAGTAGCTAACTGATTTCCAGTTTATGATACACACTCGTCATCCCAGGCCACAATCTTCTCCGGGGAATCACTTAAGGCTTCTTGGTGCTCGGCAAAACACTAATAGATGGTCATGTGGCTGTACCTATTTAGTAAAGCAAAATTATTTTATTATGGTAGCAACTGTGTTTGGAATCACTTATTCTATGGCTTGGTGCAGTTTTGATAATTACTTAGGTGTGTTGATGAAGGTGCATACGCTTACTAGAGAGTTCACACTTTTCTGATGGAAGGGACTTCAAGACTAAATTAAGACAGAGTGATGCCCAGAGTACGCTATATATTTATGGCATGATCATATTTCTCACGAACACAATGCTGACCATCATTGAAAAATATCACTCAAAAGTAGGCTAGTATATAGCATGCCTGCTAAACCCCATATTTTTGATATCGCTTATCTTCTATAAAATTCAACATAATAACATAGAATGAACAAAATGTGATAATTTAAACTAATTTCCGCTTCGTTCTTATTAATGTCGTCAATGTCATTTTTATTTTCTAAACTTAAAGTAATAATTTGTAATGAAAACAATTGATTCAAAATACAGCCACAGGACCAACTTGTTATGTATCCTACTATTCTTTCGATGAACAGATTATACCTTTGTTAAAAAATATTGTGTAACTATTTAAAATTATTTATAGTTTTATCAAAAAACCGAAAATATACGCGTTAATTAGTTTATTTTGGAATATTATAAAATACTACTGTTTGCCAAATTTATTTTAGTTTACATTATAGCAAAATTTTATGTTTTTATTTTGTTATTGCAAAATCACAAATATACGTTTTCATGTATGATTTTGAAAAAAAAATTAGTGTTTGTATATATTTAACTATATATGAAAGTACTTTATGCACTCTATAAATGGAGAAAATTATTTCTGAAATATGTGTTTTTAAATGCAATGACACGAATATAACACTAAATACTATTTTCTTTTAATTGTATCAGAACATGAACTTCGAAATAAAAATCCGGCAATTCATCATATTTGAAAACCGGCAGAGCATAACTTAAGCAACCACTATTGTAAACTTATGAAAAATATGGAGGTGTCCTCATTAGATGTCTTCTTTTACTATTTACACTTACGAAATATAGTTATGAAAACTGCCGCAATGACGTAACGGACATGGTACCAAAAGGCATGTCGGTATTTATCATCATTGTCCGTGCGATAAAACAGAGTATTTGTAAAAGATATGCTCCAAATTGTAAAAAAATATATTTTGAGAATCATCCCATACAATGGATAGCACAAAGGTACAGGTTGTAACTAAATTAATGTGATGCCATAACATTTCCTTCATTGTCTATAATAGTAAAATAACTTGCTATGCAAATTCCTTGGTTTAGAGGCATAAAGTCTTCCCATCGCAACACGTACGAAGCATTTACAAGGAAACGCAAGGCGCGGCGTGGTATGTGTTTATCTTGCTCCGCTTTGTAAAGCGTAGAATTAATTTCGTGGCAATGAGCAAGCTGTGTAGTGTCATTATCCACTGCAGTGCAAGTTTTCCGGTGACGCGGTGTCCAAAGATAAGGCTGGGAGCTCGGGGCGGACATTGCGCCTATTACAACTCCCCTTCGTCGCTGCTGCGACAACCATCGCATCATACTCTAACCGTCCTGCGGGACCCTTTCTGCAAATCCNAAGATGAAGAGGAGCGTAAACAGTTTCGAAATGGCATATCCAGTAATTAGCTGTGAGGAGCTGCTGACTCATCCTCCCCTCCATCGTCGGCCACTGCAAGGCCGTAATTAGGGTCTGCTGATCAGACACACTGGCCACACACAGGCTACGTGAACAGATTATGTGGGTGTCTCCCCGCCGATCACCCCCGTCCAGCTCTTCGCCCCTGTCACAAGCTGTCACCCCTCACCAGGCCAACACTCTCTGCTGCTGGCGCACCAATCAACACGTGCGGCGCGCACACCCTGGCACGTAAGGAAACTGCACCGTCTTGCCCGCTACATACACGTACTTAGCTATAGTCAACTCACGATTGCTTTAAACCTTTGTGAAGTCCTGCTAAATATCTACTTTCAGGATATATCTCCGCGTCGTGCAAACAAAGCTAGAATGACAACGAACCGCATTTGTGCGCTCCCAGTTCAATAATATTTTGCATGGGAACTTCTTCTTACTGGACATTACCAACACACTGGTTGTCTCTCTGGGTTTTCCTCACTTTAATTAAAAATTAAATATTTTAATATACAGATAAAATATAAATAAAATCTCATTCCGGCCAAAAGTTTTGATAATTTAAGTTAATTAAAGTATAATAAAATGCTTCAGATACATGATATATTTATAAAACAACTAAACAAGTCACATATGGGGTGATCTTTCAAAGATTTGTTTCGAAAAATATCAAGATACCGGAAATAGACGTTATAGGTGGTTTATGGTGTAATGGGCACTTTTGAAATCAAACTCTGAAAAATGTCACTGTTCCTACCTGCACATAATTGTAACGGACACACTGACTGGCATGCACCCAGTAAAGTTGGTAACGACGGAGGAAAATTTGTGCCACGCTTTCGCGTTAAATTAAAAAGAAATATATAAACATCTGTAAATATTTTTCTTATCTCTTTCGCTTTCTCTTTTCTAATTTGTATTATGTTTAAAAATTAGCAAAATTGTATAGTATGTACTTTTTAAATAATTCCACACTTCCAATTGACTTGCGATTGAATAAAGTGACGAGGCCTATGGCAATGCTAATTTTACATATTCCTATGTAAAAATACATTTAAAAAATAGGTTTTATTGTTTCTTTTATATTAATATATCTTATTTTCTGTTATACGTAAATGTACGTATATTTAATATTAAAATTGTAATATGTTATTCTCTGTATATGAACAACAGACAGAAAATACGTACGTTGTTAGTAACGTACGTTGTTAGTGGCTACTAAGAAATAGTTGTTATGCAAAATATAATTGAACTGAAATTTTTATGTAACTTCTAAAGTAAAGGTATTTAAGTGACACATTATTTATTCAGGAAGGCAATTTTAAAAACGCTATGTACACAAACATTTATTATTGATCGTCTGGCCAGCACACAAATACGGCGCGTTGGCTTCTTGCGATTTTCTTCCAGACTCCTTTATCTTTTGTTTGCATGTGGCAGGACGGTCCTTTATGAATATCCCGTAATAAGAACTTAGGCACGGCTTCAGGAAAGTTGTAGGTAACCACGGACAGACAGTGCGTTCTGACTGTTTAATCTGAGTCGGTTTGTAAAGTACCACTTAAGTAATTTTTGTTCTTAACACTTATAATGTTTTCAAAATTCTTACTTAATTATGCAATCAACACTTACTTTATTATGCTATCATCAAAACAACTGAAAATATACGAGTCGATTAGTTTATTTAGAAACACTTTAAAATACTAATATTTTTGCTATTGCAAAATTTCAGGTTTTTATTTTTTTACTACAAAATTGTATATCTACGTTTTCATAGCTGATTTAAACGAAATAAATTAATTTGTTGTTATTTATATTTAAGTACATAAAACTACTATATATGGAGTACAAATGAACAAATAATCTTATTTATTTGTTATGTTATAAATACGTAAAATGACTTTATATACTTGTAAAACTACATCAAAATCAAAACGCGCAAAACGTCTAGTACTGGTAGAATATATTTAAATTACTGCTGGTCATTTATAAAAGTTAGTTTATTTTGAAATTGCTCATTGTTGTTTCCTGTAGTTTGAGTTCAACTTATGGACGGATACTTATTTTGTGGCTATTTCTTAGATAAAATATGACACGTCTTTATATGGGAGTTAATGAAGTGCCTGAAGCGTTTATGAAGAGAAGGGTTACAGCGAGGCTGCTATCACTTAGAGACCCGGACAGGTTAGGGTAGGTTTTCTGAGGTTCTAAGATTCCTAAGCCTTTTGACTGGCAAATGAAAACAATTAAGAAAAAAAGATTGCCGTGTGGCTTAGAGTAATTTTACTTAAAGAAAAGTATTTTATTGTCAGAAGATAATCGTATAAAGTGAAAGGTAAACAAGAATCTACTAAAATTAAATATATTAATTCCTGTAAAAAATATTTCAAAAACATTAAAATTAAAAAATTAATAATTAAAATGATTGGAAAACTTGAGAAAATTACTCGTAAATTTGCTTACCATATTATCATTAATATACCATATTGCCTTTAAACATCTCTTTTGTGCCAAGGTGTAGCTAGATGATAATAATAGGTTTTATCTTTTCTTTAAAGAAATAATGGATTCGTCTAGGAATGGGCTAAAACTCAACTATACACGCATAAATGTTATGAAAAATTTCATATCCTCTATATTCCAAAAAAGATAAAAGAGCCACACAATATAAAAATAAAACTGCTATCGTTAACACACTTGACCAAAAAAATGTTTATGTAAATTTAAATTGTTCCATATATTTCCGTTTATAAACACCACCGGTTCGAGACGTACCTTTCAGAAGCATTTATTTTTAATTTTTTTTAAATTAAATTTTTGTCAATAGTATACGTATATTGTAAACACTTTATCGTAAGTCAGTGAACAATTTTTGTAATAAGTAAAATGGAAGCTAATACGGATTAATTCTTATATTTTAAATGAAAAACAAGCAAAGTCGATCCTCTCTAAGATAGATAATTTGCTTTGTTTTATATTATTGTGTTTATTTTAATGTAATTAATAAATTGTTGCTGTTTAAGACGAATAATATAATTTTAATAAATAATACCAGGTTATCTCTGAACAACTTAAATCATTTCCAAGTAGAAAACTAATAGAATTTGGGTGGATTTTATTATGATGTGCACAATCTTCTTGTAATCTTAATACACGCACATGCTACATATTTCATTCACAGCAGACAAGGTAACCAAGGGAAAAACACTTGCGTCTCATTTATAGTTTAAGGATCAATTGAAATGTGTTTGGATCATACCTAATGTGCATTCGCTAAGGAAATGCGGTTTGCTTTAAAAATGAATGCTGCATATAATATTTTTACGACTTTTATTCATATGCAGCACATAACATATTGGTTTAATTAAACCTTTCCTTAAAATACACGTGTACACGAAAATATACCCAAATATATTTTGCTTATCGTACTTCTTGCAGGATTGACGGCTTTCTTAATTAAAGTAGATACAGGCAAATATCTAGGATATTTTGAATAGACCATTTGGTTTTGCTTTGATTGTTTCAATTGTAACGGGGCCAGGCATGCCTAGTTCACTTCACGTGACCTACATCACTGACCTTCGTAACAATCAGTATGTAAACAACCATTTACAGCCATAGAGTAGTACCACTCATTCACCTTTAGCGTATCCGACGACCGTTCTTTAATTTTCTAAACAGAAGTTATAACGATAAAATTAAGAAATGAAATGCTCGTAGTGAAACTAAACTGTCTACTTAAAAAAAAACACTCTATTCAAATGGAACTCTATGCTGCGCACGCTTCATTATTTTTAGAATCTCGTGGTATTCTGGATGAATTTCTTCCCTAATTTTACATGACAAATCGCCGTTGGGCTATAATTTAATGATCTGGTATCTTCATAGCGATATAATTAGATGCTGTTTTTTATTATAATGCAAATTAATCTTACAATACAGAATTTGGGAATCTGAAATTAATATACATTTTTTGTGTGCAGGTATTGTGTTTGGAAATAAAATACATTGGATATGTACGGTTTTAACCCACTAAGGTTGCATTTTACTTGAAATGATGAAACATAAAGGAAGGAGTCAGCAAGTTTCCTTGATAGCAAGGAAACTTCACGAGATAACGGAATGGTTGGCTTTGTAGTATTCTACCCGCCTCGGCGTGGAGTCGAAGTTATTTAATAATCGTGGCTGCGTGGACGTGTTGGCTCAACGGAATGAGTAACTGGCTCGGAGTTTGCTAAATGAAAAGGCAATATGGCCAGAGTTACGAATGTCAGAGAAATATATAGCGCACGACGCCCAACACATCACTCCACAGTGTGGTTTATGGTCCTGAGCCGAGAGCCCGCATTGTGGCCTCGGCGTTTCTCATCGCCTCCAAGCCGTTTCTCGCATCTTCATTCTTCATCTGGAGAAAGTTTTCTTCACGGGACGTACAAAGGCAAACAGGAAGCAACACATATCTGAATTCAGGCATGTATGACTATGCTAAGCGGGCAACCATTTAAAGGAAACGAATACTTTATAATTAAAAAGTAAGTAAATTGTTAACGATTTAAAACGGACGTTTAAGTTAGTGAAAAAATATCTAAGTGACTGTTTCCGTAAGATAAACAGCTCGAGATACTATTATCTCTGCTCTTCCTTGTTTCATTTCTAAGTTAAACTGAGTGCCAAATGCTAACATTTTAACTTGCCGAGAGGAAGTAAATTCTTAATCAAGTGCCATCAGTTTGTGGGATATGGTGATTGAGGTTAGGTATTTGTTAACATTAACAAGATATCCACAAATATTAGTTGAACTGAAGGATCGGGGATATATCGAATGATGTGATGAACTGCCCTCTCATGATATTGTAATTGCAAAATACTAATAAATTGTTATTACAGAATATCTGATTCTTTTTGTGTCATATCTTTTTTTTTCCACAAAACTTTAAAGTGGCACTAAGACCTCTTAACTATTAAGGTAAAGATCAGCATATAGAATGATAATTAAGATTTTACGTACAAAACTGCTTGAATGTCGAACAGCATGCAAAACATTAGGTCTGTCAACATATACAAATTTTGGAGAAAGTTAGCGAATCGCTTTGTTTAATATGTATTGATAGAGACAGATGACATAACCATGTATTGAATATGGGTTGAGGATTGACCGAAAGATAAAACGAAAGATTGTTAGGAAGATTGGAAGATTATTAAGGGTAGAATTGTGAGTTTGATGGAATGATTGCGAAAGTAAACGAAAGATTGATGTAAACATTGAAATATTGATTGAAATATTGCGAATGTTTGATGGAAATATTGCAAAAGATTGATATAAACATTGCGAAAGATTCATTGAAATATTGTGAAATATTGATAGAAATATTGTAAAAGATTTACGGAAACTTTTAGAAAGAAAGATTAATGGCTATATTGCGTAATATTAATGGGAATATTTCAATATTGGTGAGGATTCTCAAAGATTGTTGATCTGATTGCCGAGCGTATTGTGGTGCATGTGGTGCTGATTGGTGATGATTGCGTAAGATTGATGGAAATATTGCGATAGATTGATCGAACGAATGCGAAATATTGATGGGCAGATTGCTGATAATTGGTGAGGTTGGGTTGCGGATTGGCCAAGAATGTGAAATATTGATGGAAAGATTGGAAGAATAGTATACTAATCCAAATATCGATGCAATGATTGGACTATTGAAGGATTTATTTTCAAGAAAAGCACGAGAACTAAGAATTTTTATCAGCCTCATACATTTCAAGTCTCCATGTACTGGCAGTATTGGCATTAGAATTAACGCAAATTAAGCCTTTAGGGTTTTGTTAGATGCTGATCATTACCACGATTATAACATACTCGTGCATGTGGTCGCTATTAGTATGATGGGTTTGGTTTAGTCATATAAACATACATTGAAAAAATCTGAGTATCATACTTATGCCCCCAAAACAGCCGAGGCAGTGAATAATTTGCAGATTCTGTAATCGTATATTAATCAGTCTCAAAGAGAAGGTACTGGAAATGAAGTAATTTAATGAGAGACTTTTGCATGTTTCCACTATACCCTATGTATATTTTCAGCATTATATAAAATTAATAAATAATTTTTAATTTAAAACAATTTTTTAAAACCGGATAATAAATACAGATTTATGATTTGACATATCCTATCCCTATAAAACCAACATGGTGACCAGAAACAGGCATATTTTCTTGAATAATTAGTGGGCGTAAATGCCGAGCGCCTTCGAGTGTTCGACAATCCCAAGTCGACAGCTTCCGAGCAACCCCTGAGTCGAGCCGAAGATTGACGAAGTCGTTCGTGTCCAGCCAAAGACCGCCAGCCACCCAGCCGCACAGCTCTCATTTAAAATAAGTTGTGCCTCAATGCACATATATACACTACTGACTATAAACAGTTTTTTCTTCGCATACAAAAATAATGTTATTTCCCTAGTAAGCCAGTGGTGAAATATGTCACAAGTAGCGAGAGTTTCGATTATACATGAGTAAAAGGTGGGCTCGAGAGAACAAACAGATTTGCGCCTAGCAGCTGGCCTATTACACATTAGTTTTCTACCGGCCATGATTTAAGAAGGAGGGGGGGGGAAGCTGGCCGATAATGACATGACGTTAACATTGCAATTCCAGCTATATTTTTTTTTCGAAATTCGTCATTGTACTTTTTCTAACTAATTTGTAAATAAATCATATTATAATATTAAAGTAAATTACATTTTTGCATTACATGGTTCAATTAACTTAGTATATAAAGTATGCATTTTTGTTTAAATTTGCTGCTTTGTTGGAACATGTACCTAAAAAATTAAATTAGTGAACAGAATATAAGATTTTACTTTATTACATAAATATTTTTATACAAAACAAATCTTAATTTTCAGGTATTAAACTAAAAATTACTAGAAAGAGGACTGCACATCATCACTATTGTACATGAAATGTTTTTTTTTAAATACTGAGCTTTCATGATGCGCTATCAAATAATTTAACTTAAAATTGGCTACAGTAGGCCTATCAAACACAGGTGACAAGTTCATTACCACATTATATATAAATAATTATTTTTTTTACAAAACAAAGTTCCGTTTCCTTGTTACACTAGCAAATTTTTCCAGGATTTATTCATCACTTACATGAATATACAGATGAGTGGCTAGTAAACCGTGTCCATTTAATGGCGATTCACACGTCGTATTCCTCAAATATTACTTTAGCCGTTTTAGGCTAAACGGACGTTTTACGTCCGTTTTCAACAGCTGCTGTGGCTGTTGAAAACGGAAGAATAGATAATGTTTTAAAAAGAATAAAAATATTTGAGAAACACATCTTGTCACATGCTAATATGGCATCAACATCAGTTTTTGAAAAGTCTCTTTCATTTTTACAAGCCCACTTTTCTTTCCATAATGCATATTCACTGTGGACTACTTCCTTTGTAACACAAATCTCTCTAATAAAATGTGACAACTACCTGCAGTGATGAAAAATCATTATTGATGCTTAGTTCTTGAAGAACATATTCTAACAACACAGTTTTTTCTGTGTGAGATTGGAAGCGATCTTTAAGTGCACTGAAAAAGTTATCAAGATAAGGAATGTACACTACTTGGCGATGATATTCTTCTGGGGAAGTATATGTTACAATGAGCTGTTTGCAATTTGCAAATATGAGAAACTTCTTCCGGTATATTTACTTTTTCTACAAATTATTTAATTTATTCATATAAATATCGGAAATGTGCATTTGCTTCTTTACATGTTACAGATAACATATCCGTTATATGAGATATCAACTGAATGGCATGAGACATATCTATTTGTTTGTTCTGAAGCGCCTCCAATAGATTGTATATTGTGGACAGCATACTACTAAAAAAAATGTGCTTACGATGAACTGAAACTGGCACATTGAGTTGACCAATATATGGGCCGCATCTGAAGAGTCATTTGACTTCAGTTCAATTGTGCCTAGAGTGGTTATAATAGGTTCAACAGTTTCTTAGAACAGTAGCACTGCATCATTCCGCTAAATCTAGCGGGTTTCACACAAGGTGACAAATTTTGTTCTCGTAAGACTCTGGGCAACATTCATTTATTGCTGCTTTTAAAACAAGTGTTATTTTAGCTGAGGTATGAAATAATGCACACACTTCTGCAATTACATCCATGCAGATTTTAATAAAGGGAACTTTGCTAGCATTAGATAAACACACATTTAATGAATGTGCAGAACAATTTGTATAAAGGGCTGCAGGGACTTTCTCTTTAACATAGGCGTGTTCTCCTCAGAACTCTAAACGCATGCTAGCTGCACCATCATATCCCTGGCCTCTCATTATATTTAAGTTGAGCCCCATTTTTATTAGACTCTTCATTAAAGTGTGAGCTAAAGCACAAATTGTTACGTCGTAAACGGGCACAAATCCAAGCAAATCTTCCCTGAGTTTCATTCAAGTTTCATCGACGTTTCTTGAACGCAGAGAAAACTGTTCTACTTGACTAATGTTAGTAGTTTTATCAGCTAGGACTGAAAAGAGTATGGTTTCTATAAGTCTGGTAACGATTTGGGATTGAAATAAATACCCCCAAAAATGTTCTTAGTTCATTTTGAATGACAGAACTAGTGTACATACTTTTACCTCCGCTATATTCTAAATTATTCCCCAACTCCACATCACCGCTGTTAGCTCTGTGTCTAAGTAAGGAACGAAAATTGTTGTCATTGTTTATTGGTTCATGAAGGTTTATTCGCCCAGCATCTTGTTTACCTCTTAGTGATATTTGATTTTTGCCACATAATCGAACAGTGTGTATGATTGGTAAGAGTTTCGTTATAACTTCAATTGAGTCTTTTTTTCTTTACGCATCAAGCTGATTAATTGGGGAACAATTATATTTTTACTGATAATTTATTTGATATTATTATCTGACAACATGGCATTGTTGTGGTATCTGGAATTCTAATGCTGTTTAAAAATCTCTCTTGCTTTTTTTAAGTTTGCGAAAGGTTTTGTTACCAAATCCCACAATTGTTGAGTCATTCCTTGAACTGCAGCATTGTTATCTACAAACACACAATATTAACAGAAGGAGCCTTCTTTCATTTCTGAATATGATAACCATTTAAACTCATCTAGCCAACTGAGTTGAAAAGACTTGGAGTGGGTTTGATCTGGCATGTTTTACTCGGGAAGTTCATAATTATTGCAAGGAGTCCATTTTTTTTGTTTAAAAGAGCCACCGTTTCTGCATTGTTAAGCGATTTGACTGAGCTACGATTACCAGAGTAATTCCAGATATCATAAACTTTATGAGTTTTCTAACATAAATTATAAAAACCCACTTAAATAATATACAATATGGAATTCTACTGTATTTTCTGCACGTACACTTACTGTTCCACCTGCACTCGATGCAGAAGGCGAACTGATGCACGATTCTGATTCTCTTGATTCACTTTTTACATCTATAGGCCTACATGTATTATTGGTAAAAAAAACTCTGATGGAACGAGGTTTGCTGTGTAGATCGCTTAATTTTTCTGATATATCGCCGTTAACGTTACAATAATACTTTCAAGCTACGATGATATTACGTGTTGTAAAAGAACACCTGTCTAAACCATAAACACACAGAATGTGCGTATCTCTCTCAGTTGCAGTAGCAACACCCAAACCTATTTTTTTTAACTAGAGCTGTAATCTAAGAAGTGGCATAAAACTGGAGCTTTTATCTAGTAACAAGTGTAAAACTGGTGCCGCTAACTAGGAAGTGGTGTCAGAACAGCCACGAAACCAACACTTTGTTTCCTTAACTTAATAGGAAACTAGGGAAATTAATATGCCGAAAACATTTCAATAATTGTGGCATGTTGCTCTCAGACTTCTATAAATATTGAAAACTCTTTGTGAATGCAGCGCAACTTCCCCACTGAAAAATTTTTCTATGTGTGTTAAGATTTTGAACCCCCCACTTCTTACATATTTTTGTATTTGTGTATTTGTGTAATTTTTTCTTCCCTAATTTTTTGGGGAGGGCCTTAGCCTCGTCCCCCCCCCCTCCCCCAAACGCCCATGAGTCCAGTCGAAGTCAAGTTCAGCTACAGCGAGCAAATAATTCATGTGGCTACATTCCCTCGTTGCGTGGGAAATTGCGTGAAAGCGAGTAAAAAAAATTTTGGTCAAAAGTCAAACCCATGGATTTTGTATAAATGCTTTTAAATATTTATATGATTTCGGCGCTTTTGTCTAGTAATATTATTTGTATCCGTTTGACGCAGAAGTGAAGCATATTAGTGAAATTGGAGATGGCAAAGTTGTGTGGATATTAATATCTGACGAAGGTGACTGAACCAGCTATAAAACAATAAAAACACAAATAATTTTTTTTAATATTTTTTGATTGTTTCAAATTTGGCCTATTTTTATGTTTGCACAGTCATATAGCGACAACGGATGTCAATCTCAAACACTCTCGACGTCACTATGATCCATTCCTAATAAAAAAAAGTGGGAATAAATTTGCTACTCATCAACGATTTTTGGAACGTAGAACAACGGCTGAACACAATTTATAAATGACCAATATTAAGATTATTGTGCAATCTATTATTCGCCTTATAAGTATAAACCACAGGTTTATACTTTATACTAATTTGTATATAAATAATAGACATAATGATTGCTTATATGCAACTGTAACAAAGATTTTCTAGCGATGGCCAACAATAAGGCATTCACACAATGAAAATAGGCCTTGAAGTGACATTCTAAATCATAGAAAATTACTTTTCCTTATCCTTAGACGAAATCTGGCAGTTTCTTTGAGGGAAAAAATAGTTATTTACAAATATACTTAAAACTTGGTAGCTATAAAGATAAGAGAAGCGCCTATGATTTAAAAAAGAGTCAATATCGGAGTAGTTTCTTTAGATACAAAACAAATGGAAACAATAAAAGGTAGGAAAATCCTGTTTCTGAAACTCTGGAATAGTGTTGTACAGGCGTGTAGTCACATAATGAGCATTCCCAGAACGCTTAGACCCTGACAGAGGGGCGGGCAGAAATACCGCTTCATATTTCGTATTTTAAGTTCGTAAAATATTAAACAGAACATGATATATTGGAAGACATGTTTCTTCAATAAATATTTATTTAAATTTACAAATCATATTATTTTAACTTTACATTAATAACTAAGCATATCAACTAAACAACAAACGAACCAAAATAGTTTGAATATGTATAATTTTAGCACACAAGCGCCGGAAGTGAGAAATACTTTGGTGTTGGAAGTCAGAAAGGTGTGCTGCAAAGTTGTCAAATGTAAAATTGTTGTATTTGAAATCATGCCAAATGAAAGTTTGTCATTAGAATGTTATAATTAATGTATTCATCTCACTTGCCTATCTAATAATGTGTCCTTGTTTCCAAACAATGTGTACACGATATTAAAATATTAGTATTCGGTCGTTGCTCTGGTTTCATAAGTTCACTAACAAGCCGATAATAATTAATTAAAGGCTGTTCAAGGGAAACTATGCATTTTTGAAAGCCCTGCTTAAGATCTACTTGTATGAACATTGCGTGTTCTTCCGCCATATGTAAAATGTACATTGCCATGGGCCTGATTACTTTGTCCATGCGTCGGTCATGTGAAACTGTGAAATTATTGGAAAAGTAAATACGTTACTAATCTGCTAACTTTTACACATAAATGCGTTAGGAAAAACAGAAAGCAAAATTTGTAAGTTCTCTTGTCATATATCTTAATACACCAATTTCAATTCTACGTTACGTCATGCAACTACTTTCCCTCCATCTTTACCATTTGTATAAGGTGCATGCCGCTCAGTGTGCTCGTTAGAACATCGCCTATGCAGGTAGGAGCAGTGATGATTTTCTAAAGTTGATTTCAAAAGAGGGTCACTTTACCGTGAACAGCCTTTGCTGGAAATACACGATGGTTGGGCGATATAGAAAAAAACTCACAGTGCGGTGTCGGGATGGCGTGGCGTCATTTTTGGGCTCCGCTTTACCTCTGGTGTGGTACCGAGTAAATAAATTGTTTTAAAGTAGTCTCCAAGTATCATAACAGGTGGAGAAATTCAACCCTACATACCCGACATAACTCGTTTGTCGATAAAGAAGTCCGGTTTTCGTCAAGTTAAGACAGCCAATTGAACCCACTCGCCCAAAGTTCGCGACAAGCCTTATGCTCAAACATCGAGGATTGTCAGACACTTTATGCACAATTTGAAATTCATTGTCTCCGAATATTATTTCATACAATTCTAAAGAAGCCCATTGAGAAGTGTGGGAAACGTTCTTAGGTGAATTGTTATCGTCATGCACGGTAAACTCTCTAAAGTATGTAGGTTTCAAAAAAATTACTTTCATAAGGTACTACACATATGCATATAAATGCATAAATGGAATCTATTGATACTAGGGGGGAAATAACAAACTGTTAGTTATCCGGAAAACTAAATTTTCTCACGTATTTTGTCACACTGCGGTGGTTTTCATATTGATTTCAAAAGGATGCAAGATATTATAACTAAAACCATAACCTACGTATTTTGGTTTGAAATTCACTTACATGTACACGAGTATTTTGGGAAAATCTGCAACTTCATAATTTATAAATTGTTTATATTTGTTAAAAGTAGATAAAAGTGTCGGGAAAACGGATTTCAACGAAGGCAATGTCCTTGAATCTCATTTAGCGACCATATAGGAGAAGAAAATTTAAACAATATAGGACGCAACGTAGCATGGCAAATCTGAGTTCAGAGATGGTATCAAACAGTTTAAATGGACATTCAATAGACATAAGAATACGTTGGGGTTTGTAAGAAGAAACCGACACTTTATGAATAGGTTTAACCAAAAACAAAGTTGTTAGGCAGGGGTGCTCTTTATCACGTTCCATATTTTTAGTATATAACTGGCTGGGCATAGAACCTGTAAAACTTATATGGATATGTAGGTACAACTTCGCTGAACTTCCTGCATTCGCTCACAAAATATGTGCGGTTAATAATGTATGCAATGCTGTGTCTATACATGCCTGCGTAACGAATCATGCCACAGATGACGGGGGTGATGGTAAACAGGGGAGAGAGGAGAGCCATAATGGTAGTTGGTTGTAAAGAGGGTGGGTTTAGATGAGGTCAAAACCCGTAGCGTAATTTTAACAAGAATGAACGAGGGCGTATGCATGTTTCCCTTTGTGGTGATTTGCCAGTTGCCTACAATCCACGGTACAATCACCATTGGAGCCTCTCGTCTTGTTTAAAACGAAAAAATTAGAATTTTATTTATTAACACAATGGAAATATATAAATATAGATATTATTAAACTCAATATGGCAAGGGTGTAATGAAATTGATCAAAAACACATTTCTAGAATTTTTCAAAAAAATTTTATATTAAATTTTGGTTTTAAGTTTACCTAATGGTCATTCATCTCAAGATCACGGTCAAAATAAATATGTGTCAAGATTATAAACTTTTGAAACCGATGTCGTCAAGGTCAGCATGGCCTAGGCCGATAATCATCATTCGAATAGCTATTTAGGACAATTTTTCTTCTTTTTTTTCTTAATTCGTATATTTATACACGAGCATAAGACTATTATCTTTAAAAAATTGTTTTAATTTTAAGAAGAAACTATATCCCAATTAGTGATTTAAAATGAGAATCCTATTATTCTCCCGTAAAAAATTCTAATAATTTTTCTCTAGGAATTTTATATATGCATTGATTTGTATTCAAATAGTTGATGTTATCGTTTTCTTTTATTTTAATATATAGGTCTATCGCTTGTAATTACGTTTATGCATATATATATATATGGATTCATATGTATAGGTATGTAAACATATGCATATAAGAGTCCATTTTGGGTTTTAAATAATGAGTTCCATCTAAAGTTACGATATAGCAAAACTTCAGCTACTCATGTTACGATTTAACTTTGTTTCATTTATTTTACAATTGCTCGTTTCACGAAGTAGGTTCCAATCCAGCGCACTACATATATGTGTAAATATTATAGGGCAGTTTTAAACCGTACATTTGAAAAATATTACTATCTATTGTTAAATTTTTTTCTTTTGAATATTCCGCTAAGGAAACATGTATCTCTATTTTGTCGTAGCAGATTGGAAACGTAAGAACTTAACACTTACTGAAGTTATAACGTGTTCTACACTGACTGATAAAAATATTGCAACACTGGCTGTGAAAGTCACTTTATTTACGATTTAATCTAGGGGTAATATATATTGATGACATTAAATTGTAACCAGAACAGAGATATCTTTATACTGTATACCCCTCTCGGGCTTCAACAAGGCGTGTATACTCGGTTGTATACAATCGCACATCTCAGGAATATTATCCTGAGATAAAATGGACCAAGCGCATTGCACCTGTTGTCGCAATTGGGCAAGATTAGTAGCTTGCCGTACAGACTGGGTCAGAAATCGTCGCATCATATCCCAAATATGTTCAATGGGAGAGAGGTCTGAATATTGTGCTTGCCATAGTAGTTGTCAAAAACCACGAAGATCACGTTGAGCATTTTCCTGCTGATACATTACATCACATTCCTGTTGAAGGAATGACAGCATAACGGGTTGAACAATGTGCTGTATGTAGCGGACAATGTATAACGGACCCTCTATACACAACAAACGGTGAACGTGAATTGTAGCTTATTGCGTCCTGCACCATGATGGCAGGAGTTTTGCCCGTATGTCACAGGGCGATTGCACTCTGTAAGATGACTCTCACCAGGTCGACGTCACACAGATAAACAACCATCACTTGTATGGAACAGAGCCTGCTCTCGTCGCTAAGCACTGTATATCGTCATTCCATTTTTCAGGCGACAGTATATCTTAATGTTTCAGTGCATCTTGTTTTGATAGACATAATTATGAGAGTAATAACACAAAAAGTTGATATATATTCTTCACATATAAAGCAAGGTATCATGAAAAATTGCGTCTGCTCTTGCCTGGAACATGTGCAGGAACAACTAGGGAACATAATCCTCTATTTTGCAGGCCTGGATCAAACCTAGGAACTCGCAAGTGCGAGTCAAATATACTGCCTTATTACCAAATACGACCGGAATGACAAACACAACACTGAGTTTATGTTCGTTAAGTACACATAAGTGACATTTTCATGTAAGACCTCTTAATGATACATAAAAGAAAAAAAAATCAGATTTCTCGAGTATAGGCTGTTCACGATAAAGTAAGCACTTTGAGGTCATAGTTAATTTTTGTTCCTATCGGCCATTTTTTTTCCTCCCACCACTTTTTAAAATAAATATTGCCATTTAAGTATTAAATATAATGTATGTGTTTCACCAAGTTGAACGGTCCTTACCGGATGAAGGAGTTTATTACATTACAGGGCAGGAAAGGAGGAAATATCCGAGACGATGTCTCGCAGAACTTCAGTACTTCATGAATAATTTTTATATTATTATTCGCGGTGCTTGGCGAGAACTATTCCCCCGAGTCGCGACACAAGCAGCGTTCTCAATGCGTCATCTTTCCGCGCGGAAATCTCCCCTCAACAGTACCTCCTTCAACGGTCCCTTTGCCCTGCTTCTTCTTCGCAGAAAACCCCCGTCCAACTCCAGCCCAGTTCTCGACGATGGAGTGGGTAATCGGACGAAGTGAAGCGGAACGGCAGACAGGGTAATCTATTCTCGCAGACATTTGCATGTTACAACTTTCAAAAACGGAATGTCGAGGTGGAAGGCGTAGCAGATCGAGTATTAATTTGCATTATCTGCCTCGGCTTATCCGACCGTCCCTGCGAGTATCGACAGTCTGCGCTCCCAGAGAAACAGCTCGAAGCTGGCGGCGCATTCCATTTCCTCAAGTCATCAGTACATCTTCATTGGGTACTCCTGCAACATTCACTTCTTCCTTTACTTGCATTAAGCTAAAATTGGTAAACTTACTTATACGATTGATGTTAAATATATTGCGTTTTACCGACTGCAGTAAAATACTGGATACTTCATAATTTTATATTAAAAGAATAAAGGATTTCTGCTTTATGGACAAATATGAAATAACAAATTAGAATAATTATTTACATCCGCATATATTAATCACCCAACCGAGTTAAGGATGAATGTTTTAGTACAACTTTATATTTTATATATACTAAAAACACAAAATTTATTATCTGGGCCAGAATGTATTATATATTTTTGCGCTCCTGAATCGAAATTCATTTTGTTTTCTATGTGATTGCGGGGTACGACTTCGTTTGTAATTTCACACAATAAATTAACCAAATATTTGTCCTCGTTACAGATAGAAAAGGCGGTTAAATATTGTGCAATGGGGATTGTCAGTCATGTACTTACGTGCAACTCCTATTCGTGAGAGCAAAACAATTATCTCACTTGGAAATAATTGCCGTATTTACCGGGTGGGCCTGCTCGTGGAAGTTTTTCATTCTTTAGAAAAATATTAAATACGGTATTTTCTATTTTGTCTGTTTTCTCAATGTGTATTTATTAGATAAATTTGACTAACAAAATGTGTGTGAACCAAACATTTTGGTATCTCAAGATATTTCACTATTAGTAATAAGAATTGGCAAACTAAAAAGGAGTCCCCCCCTTATTCACAAGCCTTGAGTATAAAACAGCTGTATGCTCGATGAAAAATGGTAAATCTCCAGGACCAGACAGGATCCCGATAGAGGTAATTAAGCTCGCGGCACCAACATGCACACAAGAATTTGCGGACATGTATAACACTAGCCTCAAAGCTGGCATTTTTTGTAAAAGTTGGAAAAGACATAGGCTCGATCTGATACGTAAACCGAATAAACTGGACGATGCGTCATCGTCCTTCCGGCCTCTGTGTATGCTAGACTTTGCCAGAAAAATATACGAGAAGCTTCTTAAGTTCAGAATCCTAGAAGGCATTAAAGAAAATGGAGACCTATCAAATAAACTAAACAGGATTAGGAAGAGAGGCTCAACCATTCGTGCTATAAACGAGGTGGTAGCGGCGGTCGTTCAAACTGAAACGGGAAACTACAGATCGAGAAAGATGTGCATCCTAGTCACGTTTGATGTTAAAAACGCCTTCAACTTGCTACGATGAAACTGATGTAATGAAAGCATTGAGAAAGTTTAATGTATCAGACTATCAAACAGAGGTATGCAAAGATTATCTAGACGATAGAGTGCTTATGCACACCACACTAGATGGTCCCGCAGAAAAGACAGTGACGAGAGGAGCAGCTCAAGAATCTATTTTTTGCCCCAATTGCTGGAACATGAGCTACGATAACACATTTGAAGTGAACATGCCTGAGGAATAACTTTTTGTAGGATATGCGGATTAAATAGCCACAGTTCTCTTAGTTAGAACAATAGAAGAAGCTCAATATAAAATCAACTTAACCATCCGACGTCTGAAGACTTGGTTAACTGAGTATGGCTTAGAATTAACAGAACATAAGATCGAAGTAGTCTTTTTAACTAAGAAACGAGTCGAAATACCCCACCTTATGTACGCCGGCTACACTGCGATTGAGACCAAGAAAGCAACCAGGTATTTGGAAATGACCCTCGATCAGAATCTAACATATTACGAGCATATACAGCTGACAGCAACGAAGGCAAGATATTTGGTGTCCGGATTTAGTCGACTAATGGCGAACGTAAGTGGACCTACGCCAGAAAAAAGAAACCTCTTTACTAATGGGGCCCACTCTTTAATGTTGTATGGTGCTGAGATATGCTCTAACACACTTGAACGAGAATACAATCGCAAACTGCTAGGTGCGGTGCAGAGAAACTGCGCAATGAGAGTGATAAGCGTTTATTAGTTATAGCCGGATTAATCCCGATAAAATTTAATGTGTGACGCATTAGAAGTATAAGTGCGGTGCTGCCACCCAACCACCCCCCCCCCCC
>NQII01000038.1:610892-647592 GCA_002778355.1 Clitarchus hookeri
ACCACTGAGAAATAGCTGACAGAGTAAGATAGGGGCAAGGTGCCACCTTCCCCCACTCCCCCCAACCATCAGGAACCAGGGCACATTTTGTGAAATGCATTGTTCTGCTTCCTACCACCTCACCCCCTCCCCAACAAGGTGATATGTGCCGACCATTAGGGAGGGAAGCTAGGGAGCATATAAGCCTCTTTCCGGGAAGGAGGGATAGACAGTTCTTTATTACTGGCCGAGAGGTTAGTTCGAGAGTGAGAGGAGTAATCATTAGACCATCGAGGAGATCAGTGCGTATCGCTGCGCAGAGAGAGAGCAGCTGTGCCAGTGCGGCCGGGGGCACATCCGACCCTCGGCGGCACCAGTACCTCAGTATGTCAGAACGAGCCCAGAACAGTAGTCCAGTGAGACGACACCAAATGCGGGCCTTTTTCAAGGCCACCAACATCGACGAAGCTCATCCCCAGCAGACATCATACCAGCACTAACAGCAGAGTAGTTAAGTATCAAGTCGCCGCACAGAGAAGCCCCCCTCCTCCAAGATGTTGCCCCAGTTAATATGAGTAGCCAAATTAGAGTACCACTCCTCGGAAGTGTTGCTGTATGATGTTTTTGTTCAAACTCCAGACAATATAATTACCCAGTTAAGTGGAACATCAAGAGACTACCTTATTGAAATACCCTCAACCATCTAGGCACCTTAAAGTCTATGACTGGAGGAATTAACTACGACCCTTTAAACCACCTACATTCCACTGGTGGGGAATAGCGTCAAGTTAAATTGGCTTCGCCAACGTGGAGCCCAACCCCATCAAGTTAAATTGGCGCCCTGACAGGTGGCGTAGCATTATACTGTTAGCGCAAAAGCAAAGCCGGATATTTAAGACAGCGGCGGAAGCTAACAAAAACGAAACCTGCGAGCAAAAGAGAAACCATACTATGAACCAATGGCAGATCATCTGGAACCATGCAAACAGACGGATATGGAACAGAAAATTTATATCCAGTTTAGGCTGCTGGGTAAATAGAAAATAGAGTAGTAAAATACTCTCTGACGCAGGTTTTAACCGGCCATGGTTGTTTCAACAAATACCGGCATAAAATGGGTAAACTACCGAATGACCGATGCTCTTACTTTACGGAAGTCGACGACATTGAGCACACGGTGTTCACTTGCCGCAGATACATTCTAGTACGATGTCAAGCAGAAACACAGCTCGGAGAGACCTTCAGTGCTGATAGCCTGATGACATTAATACTCAAAAACGAAAAAAACTGGAGCATAGTATGCGCTTTCACCGAAAGCGTACTCAAGGTGAACAGAAGTGAACAAGATACATGCATGCGGCGGATCACTTAGGGTGAACACGTTCAGACTGATGTAATGCTGCAAGGCAGTCCCATTCTGATCCCTCTACACCATAGGGCAAGAGAGGGGAGGTTTTTAGTTGGTAAAAGCCCCACACTTCCGTTCGCCTTGCGTGGTGCAATGAATGGCTGATAAAAGTTCTAATTTTGGGATCCAGTATGTTAAAATTTCTGAGGAATGGGAAGTTATAACATTTACACATCCCACGTACTGTCAGGAGGTCATAAAATTTTCACGGACATTCAGCTTGACACATTGGTCAATAAAAAAATTGTTTCTATTTTATTGACCAGTGTTTTTATCAGACTCTGAAGTCTGTAAATGAACTTAATTACTTTCATTCCACTATGAAACAAATGTTATATAAATAATTAAATAGCTTTCAGTTATCATATTTCTAATGTAAGATAATTTCTCTATGTTTCTTTTAAATTCATTTCAAAATACTTTCCCACCAATACCATTATTTTGCAATGTCTAACACACATTTTACAACAAACCCATACATACACACCTGTATAAAAAAATAACTGCAGTATATATCAGATTCCAGTCTATTGTCTCAGGGTAAAAGGAGATAAATTATTGCTAAATGAGTTGTATTTCCATGAGAGATTTTGGCTGGACTATATAGAGTGACGTCAAAATAAATGTTATTACTATATTTGTACTACATTACGTCAATTATAGACCAAAATGTCTATCAAAGAAGAGAAATATTCAATAATCTAGAAGAGAAAATATAAACATAAAAGAATTTTCTAAATCAGGAAAAATTTCTCTAAGTTCGCTGATTGGTTGCTGGCTCTAAATGTTGCGTAAAGCTGCAGAGTACTTTCTGCTAGTTGAACATGGAGAGCTGTGGATGTATAATAAAATTTTGATTCTCTTCATTATTAATCTGCTTTCTCGTTATACAGCGTGGTCGGCCTTACGTAGACACCCGCAAAATTTCCGGATCAGTTGCAGACCACGAAATGTGGTTTTCGCTACATTAAACTACGTACGGGGACAAGTAATTTGTCTCAAAGTGACTATTCGTAACACATGTATGGACATAAATAATTAAACCACATATGATTTTTTCCCCTGGAAACGTACAATTATTTCAACGGTATCTGAAAGTACATGCAAAGAGGAATTTAGTAATATAGCATATGCAATGGAAATTAACACAGAAACGCCCAGAAATAATGTGCAATTATGATCAAGATAAGTGGGCAGGTAGCATGGGGCAGTGCACCAATACTCACAGCTGTAAGCAAGCAACACGCACCGTGACTCATCCTGGCGAACCACTTCCAGTAGTAGGGAAATGCCGAACCCAGCGCGGGGAAAAAGTCACTTAAATCGGAAGGTATCCCCCTGGGGCTGTAATGAGTTTTTGAAATTGATTTCGTCACTAAATAAAAAATGATTTCGTCACTAAATGAAAAATGTTTTCGTCACTAAATGAAAATGAATTTCGTCACTAAATGAAAAATTATTTCGTCACTAAATTATTTCGTCACTAAATGATCTTGATGGAAATGCCGATCCGAGCTGTGCAATAAAGTTGCGACACAAATTGGGTTGGGTTTTTTATGTCTGAGCGCAAAAAAATGTTGTGTCTTTATCTAAATACAATATTTGACTAAAATTTTTTTTGCGTTTATGAGGGCCGCACACAAAGATTGTAACTTATCATATAGAAATCCATGTTTTGTTCCTGTGTTTATACACAATCTATATGGATATGACACACATTTATTTGTAAAGGAGCTGGGCATCGATGAAAATAGAATTTACCTAATTCCCAACAATGAGGAAAAATATATTTCTTTCACTGAACATGTATGTGAGGGCGTAAATATAAGATTTATTGATTCATTTAAATGTATGGCCAGCAGCATTGATAAGCTCTCTGGCAATCTTTTCAGAAGTCAATTTCGGGAAATGAGTAAGCATTTTTCCAATGAACTTCTAGACCTTGTTATAAGGAAAGGTGTTTACCCCTATGACTACATGGATAGTGCTGAAAAATTTAGTGAGACAACAATGCCTAATAAGAATGCTTTTTACAACAAACTCAACAAATGTGATATTTCAGATAAGGACTACGAGTTTGCAATAAAGGTGTGGGTATCTTTCAACATCAAATCCTTAGGAGAGTATACTCAGTTCTATAACAAAACAGATGTATTGATATTGGCTGATATTATAGAAAACTTTAGAGATGTTTGTCTGGAAACATATAAGCTAGATCCTACATGGTATTTCACAGCACCAGGGCTAGCGTGGGATGCAATGCTCAAACATACTAAAAAAGAATTACAACTACTAACGGATTACAACATGATTTTGATGATTGAAAAAGGTATTCGTTGTGGAATATCACAATGTTGCAAAAGGTATGCCAAAGCAAATAATAAATACATGAATGATTATGATGCCACAGTTGAAGCTTCTTATCTGGCATACCTGGATGCCAATAACTTATATGGATGGGCTATGAGTCAGTATTTACCTTACGGCGGGTTTAAGTGGAGAAATACAAAAATAGATGTGACAAAAATTCGAGATGATGCCAGAAAAGGCTATATATTGGAAGTGTATTTGGAGTATCCACATGAACTACACGACCTCCACAAAGATCTACCACTGGCTCCAGAGAATAGAATATCCGAAGGTTCGAAAATGATTCAATTATTAACTACCCTACATGACAAAGAAAAATATGCACTGAACTACGTAAATCTTAAGCAATATCTGTCCCTCGGAATGAAGTTGAAGAATATCCATAGATTTCTGGAGTTTGACCAATCAGACTGGCTCAAGTCCTATATTTATCTAAACACAAATATGCGAACGAAGGCATCTAATGATTTTGAAAAAGACTTCTATAAACTAATGAACAACTCTGTATTCGGCAAAACAATGGAGAACAATAGAAACAGAGTGGATATGCGGTTGTGCACAAGCAGCAAGCAAATGGATAAATTAGTGGCTAAACCAAATTTTAAAGACAGAACAATATTTACTGACGCTTTGGTAGCAGTTCACATGAATAAAACAAAGCTGTGTTTTAACAAGCCCATTTATGTTGGAATGAGCATACTTGACTTGTCAAAGACCTTAATGTACGATTTTCACTATAATGTGATGAAACCAAAGTATGGGGGAAATATTTAACTGTGTTATCAAGATACTGACTCATACATATATTGTATAAAAACACCAGACTTCTACAGTGACATGAAAGAAATGATCGATCATTTTGATACAAGTGATTATCCAAAAAATAATAGATATAACATGCCTCAAATAAATAAGAAAATTATAGGCAAAATGAAAGATGAATGTAATGGGAAAATAATGGAAGAATTTATTGGTTTAAGAGCCAAAATGTACGCCTAAAATATGGAAGGTGATGTAAAGAAAAGAGCAAAGGGTGTGAAAAATACTGTAGTCAGGAATGAGATAAGTTTTGATGACTACAAAAAGTGCTTGTTTGGAAAAGAAGTGGTGTACAAAAGTATGAATCTCATAAGATCTAATAAACATGAACTGTTTACAATAGAGTTGAGAAAAAAAGCATTAAGTTCCGATGATGACAAAAGATTTATTCTTAAAGACGGTATTAATGCACTACCATGGGTCACTACAAAGTTGAAAAGGAGTAAAACTATGAAATATATATATATTTTTTATATATATAAAATGAATTCCTGTATGATTTTCGTCTTAATTTTAATAACCTCTAGCAGAGGTGAAAATCAAACACTTTCCACAATAAAATATTTAAATGATTTTGGTTACTTGAAAGTATCCGACAAAGATATTACACATGTAAATTCTTCAATAGTTTCAAATGCTCTCCGACTTTTCCAAGAGTACCATAACATAACAATTAGTGGTGAAATAAGTAAGGAAACACTGGCACTAATCAGGTCTCCTAGATGTGGGGTACCAGATGATGTATTTGACTTTACTACATCTATTACCAAATGGAAAACGAAAGTAATAAAATGGCATTATGTTTTAGCCAGTCAAGATATACAACAACTAACTCAAGAAGCGTTTCATATGTGGGCCAAACATACTGACATTACGTTTAAACACGATACCCAAAACCCACACATAATAATATCAAACAAACGAGGTATTCATACATTTCAAAAGTCTCAACATGTATGTAACAGCAAATTTGATGGGAGAGGAGGAGTGCTGGCTCATGCTTTTTTTCCGTCATCAGATAACTCACCTGTTGAAATTCACATTGATGCTGAGGAAGACTGGTATCTTAAAAAAGACACCAAATCCCAAGGCAAAAAAAGTCTTTTCATTGTGCTATTACATGAAATAGGGCATACCTTAGGAATACATCATTCGAATGTCTACAAGTCTGTTATGTATCCAATTTATGTCTCAGATCGACTAGCATTACAAACTGACGATATTTTGGCAATACAGAGTCTTTATGGTAAACCTAAAAGACCTGTACATTCGTCACCACCTCCTAAACCAAACATATTACCCCTTACAAAAGAGGTAGATTTGTGTGACTTGAAAAACATCAACACATTTTTGATAGTAAACCAAGTGATGTATATTTTTTACAGAAAGTATGTTTGGACTNAAAGTATGTTTCGACTTATGACATAGTAGATAAAATAGTTAGTAAACCACAGCTTATCACTGACTGGCTGTTGTTCCTACCTTCTAATTTTGAAGGCTTTACCTCGATTTATCAGAGGCCTTCAGGAGAAATTGTAATTTTTATCGAGTCGAATGTATATATATTTGAATATCCTAGTCTGCAACTCGTGTCTGGTTATCCAAAGGTTATTAATGAATTGGGTTTGTCTCAAAATTCCAAAATTAAAGCAGTTGTAAACACCTACTCTGGCCGCACTTTTGTATTTTACGATGCAATGTATTTTATGGAACTGGATGAGTGCTTATTCAGGGCTAAATATTTCGGCTTAATTTCAAAGAAATTTCCAGGCTTGCCAGCGGGGTTAGACTCTGCCTTTAGATACACCAATGGATTTTTATACTTCTTCAAGAACACAACCTACTATGAATTCAGCGAGTTTACGAACATGTTGAACAGAGCTGCCAGATTTGATCTTTCAATGTTCAATGTAAAGTGTCCTACATTACCATCGTCATATTCAGATATTCTTAATCAGTTACAAAAGCTAGTGCTGCAAATGGAGACAGTCTCTGTACATTAAATTTTTCTTAAATATGATTATATTTTTAATGGGAAGAATCCCATTTAAAAAACCTTTGAAATGTTTAGAAAAAAGGGTGCCAAAAATAAATTTTAAAATAACAGTATTTAGAAAAAAAAATTGTTATGGGTGTCATATTTCGTTTTTAATTATTGAATCTTTAAAATAAAAGTTTTTAATGGGAAATGACCCATTAAAAATTAATAACCATACATGTTTGCGCACTAGTTAGCTTCAGTGATTCTTTCACTTTTAACATCATAAATTAGGTTTCTTTGGCTTATTAGCACCACATTGCAAATAGTTGTAGCTTCGATTGGCTTATTAAAATCAACTGTAAGTTTCAGATTAGTTCTATCCTTTACAATAGAGGTTTTTCTGTAAGAAGAATCAATAATATACAATGGTCTCCTAGAAACAAATGCATCGGGGTTATAATATAGTTGATTGTTACGGTAAGGAGTATCTAGCTTAGTCTTTGAATTTCTAAAATCATTGTAGGCAATGTACATCTTATCGAAAATTTTATCCTCGATATCCAGGTTCCAATTCTCTTTAGGGAACACTTCATTCCTTCCATTCTTAAGAGAAATATTTTTAACATGGCAGTGGTCAAAAATTGAACCATGTTTGTCTTGATCAGCATTTTCTTTTCTATTTAGCTGAAAGCAACAATGACAAAGTCAGGCATATCGAATTGGATTGAATTAAACTGATGATTTATATCAAACTGAAATGAGTTAGCACCAGTAGGTACAGGTTTTTCAAGACATTGCCAATAATTGAAACCGTTGGGAATTTTGTGTTGTTTGTATAGTTTTGCTTTAATATCTTCTCCATAATTAGGCTCGTATTCAACCACTGACCACAGGATTTCCATTTTCTCAATAAGAATTTTACGAGCACCTGGAATAATATCAGCAGCTCCTGCTTGTGTTTTAGGCCTTCTGTAAATAGAAACATCATCATCAGAATTCCGAAGGAATGTAATCTTATACCCGCCTTTCCAGATTNTAATCTTGTACCCGCCTTTCCAGAATATTTCATTACAATCCCTCATAAACCCAAACAAATATCTTAATGGATAGACAAGTTCATTATATCCATCTGCCTTAAAATATTTGCCTTTTTCTACCCCCACTAGTTACAAGTATGATGATTCCGATTCTGAGCTAAGAAATGCATGCATCATAGTCGAAGTGATGCCAGAATTGTCAATACTTTCAATTATATTTCCATGCTTAGAGATTTCTACTCTTGAGAACTGGAATGGGAAGAAATTCTCACAATGGAATATAGTTGAAGTTTTTTCATAACCCGCATTTGTATCTCTTTTAGTTAGCTTATACTGTTGGTACACATAAGCCTCATTCGGATGTGTAAATGCATCGCCAACAGGAATATCAAACTCAATGCGCTTGTTGTATTCATTTAAATTGTTTTTTGTCTGGTCGCTTGGTGGAAACGACTGACGTTCATAGCTTTCAATTTTTTGTATACTCATTTATTATATAGAAAAAAAATTGGTTTTTTTCAACAACTACACTTTTCTTATCCACCCAACAATTATGACTACTATCAAAACCCAACCATTTAACAAGCAGCTTATTTCCTTTCCTTTGTAAAACTTTCTCTACTAAGTAGTCTTGATCATTCTGGTTCTTAAGCAGCTCTGGTTCATAGAATGTACCCTTGATGGACTCACTTTTAAAATCTTTTATTCTGTATGTTATGGGGTGCGTGTGCAATACTTCACATGCCTTAAATACTTCAGTGGACCAGTTTGGTGTATACCCCTTTTTCAAAAAGGCCTTTACTTTTACTTATGTGGACTTTATCTCCTATAGCAAACCGTCCTTTAGTCATTTTTCTTTGTCCACCATTGATGTTGATTAGAATAGACCTTTCATTCTTTGCGCTTACATTGGCAGGTTTCATCCTGATTGTGCTGTGAAGAGTGTTGTTGTATTCACTTTTAATTTAGGCAATATATCCACCCATTTATAGCTTCCCTGCACAGTAAATATCTTCCACATTTTCTCCTTCAATGTTCTATTAAATCTTTCTACGACACTGGCTTTCTTTCCGCTGTATGTTGAATAGTGTGTTATGTTGTTATTGACCATTAATTAACGTCTTAAATGATTGTAAAATTCTTTCCCTTCGTCTGTTTGTAAATGTATAGGACTGCGGCCATTCAAAATAGTTTTAAATGCTAAAGTAACATTTTAACCTGTTTTATCTTTGACAGGTATTGTCCATGCATACTTGGAAATAAACCTCAATCACAGTTAGTATATACTTAAACCCCTTGTTAAGACTGTGTATACCTTTTAATGACCCAGAGTCCATCTCAACCAAGTCAGCCTGCCAGAGATCGTCGATACCGAAAGATAGAACAGTCCTCCTGGGGAAATTTTTTCGCATTGGCTTATGAATTTCGTTTGCAATATCGTCTTTTATACTCCGACCAGGGAACATTGACTTCTTGGTACCACACCATCTACAAACACATTTAATTATTGCATTATTTATAAGTGCATATGAAACCTTATCACTTAGTGTATGCTTCCTACACTTGAGACAGTACACATTTAAGTTATCAATATTCATTTTATATATACATATAATAAATGATTACCGAAGAACAAGCTAAAATGAATATTCAGAGAAGAAAACAACTAATTGAAAAGTTTAAGGTCTTCCGGAAACTACATAAAGACGAGTATGATAAAAATAAAAGACAGGAACAACCTTTGCTAGATGCGATAAAGGACTTGGGACGAAAAGTTGAGCACGTAACAAACAAACGAGAATAAGAACCTAATAAAGGAACTTGTTCCATTTGCTGTAAAGAATTTGGATTACCCACGAACGACTATGGATACTTCATTTGATAGGAATCTGTCTGGTAAAGCAGACACCGATGACGATGACGTTGAAAGCTATGACGATGACGTTGAACGCTATGACGATGGCGTTGAGGCGTTGGAGCGTTTGAAAAACGATATTGTACCGTTAACTAACTATAGAACAACATTTATTGGAGAGAAAGTGACTGAATTCTTAAATAACTGCGATGACCATGTTTTTGGACTAAGGCCTGATGGAAGCAAAAAGTATATTGGCAATAGCGAAGTAATATTCAACAAAGACCGACTTACTGTAAAAGATCTAACATACAATGGAACTGATGGTTTGCTGAAATTGCTAACTCGTAAGGATGTATCAGAAAGTGACTACACTGCAACCGACTACCATAACTATAGTCATATCCTAACAGATACAAATGCAGTTTTTCAAAAGAATGACCCCAACTCGGGAACACCAAAATCAAGCAAGGGCGATAAATGGAAAACTATCGTTAGACCAGTGTACGATATGATAAAGAAAAACTGCAACTCTCCTCGTACAGGAACAGGTATAAAGACATATACAGGCTATCCCAAAGAATATATATGGTTNTATGGATGGATGATGTTAGGAAGCTCATTGATAGGCTTCTCGTTATTTATGGCGAAGAGAATGCTGGAAATGATAACTATTACAATGAGAAGGTCGGAATAATGGATATGCTCAACAGCAAGTTTAGTGACTTTGTTGTGAATAATTCAAAAGGTATACCATATCTGATACGAATGTTGAACACAATACCCCCTTACTTCTGGGAGTCAGAGCATCATGGAAAGGAATTACTCAATAATTTAATAAATGGACTACCTTTTGAGTTGCATGCCCCAGGCTATAAATTCCTAAGCCCAGGTACCAGACTAAAATAGAGACTTGAGACAGGTCATAAACCTGTTAATCCATTAGATGAAGCTGCAATGGAGCATGATATAGCTTATCATCACCATAAAGATCTAGCTGAAAGACACATAGCTGATAAAGAACTAGAAAAAAAGGCATTCAAAAGATTGTTAAGTCCAGATGCTGATCTCATGAGAGATAGTGGGCTGGTGTTACTGGATCTGCGATGCATCTTAAATGTAAGCTGGGAGGGGGGTTTAAAATTAAATTTAAAACATATTAGGTGTANATATTAGGTATAATAAATGAAAGTAAAAAACATCGCATTTCAAGTTTCTAGCGAGGAGCTGGAGGATTTGAATATTGATTCTTTCCTGACGAAAGACCAACTGGAACACAAAAATAAGAAATTGAAGGAAGGAAAAGGTATGACTATCACAATCTTAACTCCACAACTAAAAAAAATGTCTATGGAACTGAAGGTTGGAAATGGTTTGACATTTCACAAGGGTGGATTTTTACCTTTGATTTTTGCAGCATTGGGAGCTCTAGGGGCATTGGCAGGAGGTGCTTCATCTATCGCTACATCAGTAATTAATGCTAAGAAGAGAGACCAGGAATTGGAAGAACAAAATAGACATAATTTAGCCATGGAAAAACAAGGTAAGGGCGTGAAGAATGCCAAAAAAAAGAAGTAACTCCACTCAGTAACTTTGATATTGATATAATGGTTAAAAAATTAAACATTAAAAATTTTCGAGGTGTATTTATGATTGATAAGCTGCCTAACACGCCACTCGATAAGGAATGTGGGATTGTTAACCTAGATGTTTCAAAAAACTCTGGAACACACTGGGTATGCTACTGGAAAGAATCCAATAAAAAATATTTTTTCGACTCATTTGGTGGAGATCCACCCCGGGAATTGATTGCCTATCTCGGTGGTAATATTATTTATAATGACAGCATAATTCAAAATTTCCACCAAGTAATTTGTGGCCATTTGTGTGTCATTGTGCTAAATCACTTTTCACATAATTGTAAATTTCCAAAAATTATTTTACTATTAATAAACGATGGATATATTGGAAATGCATTAATGACTTCTTGGATTGAAGATCAAATTAAAGAACACCGGCATAATTATACAACTACTGAGAATATCGAACCTAATGATTTTGTTTCGCACCCACAGTTCAGTGACTTTATAACCACACTGACAAGAAATAAAAGACCCTTGGATAAAGCCTTTCTTATCTACTTGGAAGAAGATAATAATATAGATTTTGAAAACAAAAGGCTTAGAAATGTGGGAAATCCTATTGCTCCTAATGATGCAGTCAATTTAGAGTTCTATCAGTCTAACAGAATTGAAATTATTCATTTAGTCGGGAAAAACAGTTCAAAGGACAAATTATTTTACCTGGATAATAATCAAACACAATATATTTTTATGAGGAGTGGAAGAGTAATTAAGATAATATTAAAATAAGAGGATTATAAAGAAATTATCAAATTACACCATAATTTAATAAGCATCGCCATACATAAGCCTTTCTATGTCGCTCCTGATGATAAGATATTTTTAAAATTCCAAAAGCTTTCAGTGTACCTAAAGGCACAGTTGTGTTTTTTGAAAAAGTTATGTATATAAATACATTTAAAAAAAGAGCAGAGTCTGTGTGTTTTTAATGGAAATGTTTCCATTAAAAGCAAAGAAAAATGCGGAAATAATCTAAGGATTTAAAAAGTCTTTAATTTTATTACGATACATACCATTATTCAACTTACAAGTTGTGTCTATTGTAACAAAACCATATTCCTTATCCCAACATTTTGAACAAGTATCCTTAAATTTCTCAAAGGGGATATCGCCACCAACGAAATCGCTATGAATATGTTTAAGATTTGTATCCTCTTGTCTAAATATGCAAAGAATATTGGCATTGTCTCTTATAAGCTGTTTAGGCACTTTTGAGTATGTCTGAGCTAAATAGAAACAATCAATATATTTGTGTCTACCGCGAGTGAAGAAATCTCTTACTTTGTCCTGATTTTCAAGTATGACATCATCAAAAACAACACAATATTCATTACAACATTCATCCACGGTAACGATTTCTTCATTTGTAGGGAAAAAGTATGTTATTGCCTCAGATATTAATTTTGCTGCTACCTCTGTATCTTCCTTTAAAGCAATATATTTAGGTTAGTTCAGACTTTTGGAACACACATATAAAGTACCAAAGTCCAACCATCCTGGGGAATACATAAAATTGTCAATCATAAGTGTAGTTTTTCTGCAGTTACTAGAGCCCACTATCAAACATCTAATATTATTAGGCATTAATTCTCCATGTCGTTTTGTCAATACAGTTTTGTCTGGTATTCTTATTTTAATATCCCAGTCTACCTGTTTCATGTTTCTTGGATTATTCATTTATTTAATAGATTTTTTTTGTTGTAATAAATGAGTAAAGTATTCAAGCTAACAGATAACAAATCAGTGCTAAAGAAAAGACCGCATTATCCTATAGAGATAGATGAACACTCAGTGGCTTTAGTTCATTTCTATACTGCATACCTAATGCCTTACATTACTCCTGTGAAAAAATAGGCTCTATTTTAAAAACATGGTTGCTATGGAAACATCAGTTGAAATTCCAGTAGGCCAATATAGTTTAAAAGATCTTGTAAAAACTATTAAGACAATTCCCCCATTTGAAGTAGTTCCAATGGGTGGGGGAGAAAATAATAGCATATCCCTCGAGCTGGATAAGACAACAAACAGGGTGAAAGTAAAATGTGTGTATGATTTACAGTTTGGAAAATGGGGTTCTATAGGAGAACTTTTGGGTTTCACAGAAAATAAAATCCTGAAATCAAACGAGTTCCATTTTGGAAATACAATTCCAAAATTTGTTCCCTTTGAAACAATAAATATACACTGTAATATAGCTAATGGGATGATATTAAAACATTATGAATATAACCACAGATAAACTAGCATAATTGCTACATTTAAACCAAAGACGACATTTGAATTTGGTAATACGATTCATTACGAGCCCGCCTATCCCTTGTTTTTTCCCGTGCAAACATCTCAAGTAAAGGAAATAATATTTGAAGTTAAGGATGACAAAGTTAAGTTAATAAATTTTGATTCATCAGAAAGAACTGTGGTCTTGGAGATGAGACCGTAGATACTTATATTTCTATTAAAGAAAAAGGTATTTTTAGGTTGGAAGTACTCATATAATAATGTAATGGTTATTTAAATAATTTAAGTTTCATATTAAAAAAAACTAAAGAATATAGGTCAGGCTCGTTGTTAAATGCAATTGAATCGTGTATCTAACTTCATCACACAGCGCGCGCGAGTTCTCTTGGTGGTTTTCCATCTTACCGACTCGCTATCTACAAATGGCCGCACTAGCTGTGATGTAATATGTGAACCCGGATGTGGTCGATGTATCCGCGCTCTGGACGTGGAGGGACTCACTATCTCAGACTGCTGCGCTCGGGATCTGTACGAAATATGTGAACCAGGATGTAGTCAAGGTCAGTGTATACACGCTCCGGATGTGATTCATTCCGCAGGACTCGCAATGTAATGGACAACCTCGCCTAGTTCCTTGCCAGTTTAGCTCAGTGGTAAGTCATCTGACTCTTAACGCGAGGTTCGTGGGTTCGAATCCCGGGCTGAGTGGATAAATTTACAGTGTGGGTGTGAAGGCGCCCGCATCCACACTGTACATTTATCAACCAAGTCGTTCCAAATATGAGCTAATAAAATACATGCTCGTACTCTTAGTAGATCTAGGAGTAGCAAATGCAACTATATGTTACCCCTTAAAAGCCCAGTCAAAATACTCTCTACAGTAGTCAGTATTTTATCAGATGTATAGCTGGGTAATCTTGGATGGTTAAGACACCACACCATCTGAGAGGGGGTACTAGAACTTAAAAAAAAACTCCTTCACCTCACCACAAAAAAAAATTTAAAAAAAAGGCCGGCCGAAATATTGAGAAGGGAGGGGGAGGGGGGAGTTCTCCGAAAAACAGAGTTTTATTGGCATCAAAATTAGGCCATAATAATAATAATAAAAAAAGGTCCCTAGCGAGTCATTAAGTTGATCGTACACCTTTTGCAATAATTTCTTCTAAGATAATAAAGATGGATAATATTTCTACAGACAGTGCAATGAAAGATTTAGAAAAAGAATTAGGTGTTTCACCTACTTTAATATGTCGAATTTGGAGGTGCATATCTAAACTTTTAATTAGACTATGTTGCACGAAGTCAGAGAGGTAATTATGTTTTAATGGTTTCACAATCATTAAAACCTTATAGAGATATGAATGCAAATGAAAATAATGTGATGTCTAATTATACGAATACGTGCATTTACTCTTTTACAAACAGAATAAAATGCCTTTGTGTGTCACAAAATTGTTTCAATCCTTTATACACAAGACTTGTGCCTCCTCGATTGACATCACTTATCAGTTTTGTACTGAAAATGTATACATATCTGTCTGGTAGGGTCACCTTAAAATTTCCTGAAGTAACTACCACTTTGGGACCGTACATGGTTTCATTTATTACAGCGTGGTTTATTGGGTAAGACTGTCCTATTGTGAGGTCGGAAAGTTTTATAAAATGGTGGGTGCTGTTTAATGCATTTAGTAACTGATCCATGTTATATTTTGTTTATTACACATTTTCATTTCTTTGTCCTATTGTGAGGTCGGAAAGTTTTATAAAATGGTGGGTGCTGTTTAATGCATTTAGTAACTGATCCATGTTATATTTTGTTTATTACACATTTTCATTTCTTTGTCCTATTGTGAGGTCGGAAAGTTTTATAAAATGGTGGGTGCTGTTTAATGCATTTAGTAACTGATCCATGTTATATTTTGTTTATTACACATTTTCATTTCTTTAAATGAAAAATAATTCTCGCTGCTAATTATTTTTGCGCAGCTTGGATCAGCATTTCCATCAAAATCATTTAGTGACGAAATCAATTTTCATTTAGTGACGAAATCAATTTTCATTTAGTGACGAAATCAATTTTCATTTACTGGCAAAATCAATTTTCATTTAGTGACGAAATCAATTTTCATTTAGTGACGAAATCATTTTTCATATAGTGACAAAATCAATTTTCATTTAGTGACAAAATCATTTTTAATTTAGTGATGAAATGGTTTTTCATTTAGTGACGAAATCAATTTCAAAACGTCATTTACAGCCCCAGGGGGATACATTCCGATTTAAGTGACTTTTTCCCCGCGCTGGGTTCGGCATTTCCCTACTACTACTTCCTAATAGCAGCGCAGCACCAGTCCCCGTAATCCGTTGCGGTAAGTGGTATTGCGGTGTGTGGCCGTACATACGGAATGAATTTAACGGATGAGGAAAAACTGGACGCTCTACTTATTTACAGAGAGAGAGTGGCAGAAATGCCAAGCTAGCCTTCCAAATGTATGATGAAAGGTATATTAATCGAACGCCCATCTCACGGCAAACGATACAAAGAATTTTCACACGTCTCTTATCACCAGGTGCGACGAAAGACTGCTACGGGCGAGATGCATCAACACGGTGTGTTGGCACGTGTTGATGCAAATCCCCACGTGGATACAAGAGTACTTCCAGGGTTATAAGAATATGTAAAACAAATGTGTTACGGATACTGTACCAACGGAAATTCCTTCCATATCATGTGACTCTTCATCAGGCATTAAACGAAGTTGATTTCCAGCAGCCTGTTCAGTTTTGTAGTTTCGTTCTGATGTCTCTAAAGGATGACAGCAATTTTCTGAAGAACATATTATTTACCGTTAAAGCGACCTTCACAAACCATAGGCACGTAAATTTACGAAATATGCACTACTGGACGACGGTGAATCCGCATTGGGTCCTGTACGTGGAGCACCAGCGATAGTGGAAAGTGAACTGTTGTGTGGAATCGTTTGAGACTATGTCATAGGACGATACTTCATTCAAGAGACAATGGACAATGATTGGCTGTATGAACGCTCATTTTCTCAGAAAGAACTTACTGGCCCTTCTGGAAGACTAATCGGTTGACATACATCACAATATGTGGTTTTAGCATGATTGTTGTCCTGCGCATTTTGCTTTGGTGGCGAGCTAAGCGTTAAATGAAACCTTTCCAAACCGATGGTTAAGGCGTGGTGTTGTTGTAAGATTGCCAGCTCGCTCCCCCGACCTCACACCTCTCAAATATTTACTGTGGGGAATACTGACAGATAGAGTTTACAGCACGGTTCCTACAACGCCAGAATACATGCAGGAACGCATTGTGGCAGCTTGCAGAGGCATTACGCCACAAATACTTCAGCTCGATCGTCGCTCGCTACATGTGCTACATGTGTATTGCTGTCGATGGTAAACACATCGATCATACGTGTGAAAAGACCAAAGTGAAACGTTTCTAATAATAACTCCGCTCTTTTGTACTAATCATGCGTTTCTATTTTGGTTGTGCATCTGTACGCATTCGTTTCTCAGTACAGTTAATGACTAGGAAACAATTCTACTGAAATACGTTGGTATCCCAATGAAATGTAATATATTGATATCAGACTTACCCTCACATTGCCCGTTTTTCCAGTTCTCTATAGATATTGAATATTTTTTGTGAATGCACTGCAACTTCCCCACAGAAAAAATGTTTCCGTCTGTACCTTTTGCCTTATTACGGGATGTGCTACGCTGCTATAAGGACGCGGTCCCGCCAGGATAAGTTACGACGTGTGTTGCTTCCTTACAGCTGTGAGCACAGGTCAACTGCCCTATGCTACCGGCCCAATTAACTTAATCAGATTTGCACATTATTTCTTGGCGTTTGTTTGTTACTTTCCATTGCATATGCGATATCACTTAATTCGTCTTTGCAAATACTTTCAGATTCCGTTTAAATAAATTTATGTTTACAGAGGAAAAAATCATATGTGGTTTAATTATATCTGCCCATACACTTGTTACGAATAGTCACATTGCGACGAATTACTTGCCCTCGTACGTAATTTAATTTAGCGAAAACTGCATTTCGTGACCTGCAGCCGTTCCGGAAATGTGGGGGTGTTCACGTTTGGCGGACCAGCCTGTTTTAACAAACTGTTAGCAAAAGTGGTGTAATATGTTTTTTATTGTTAATTTTTTCATTATACATTAAGTAAAATCGTGTGCAATATTTTTATTATATTGTTCTTATGTGTGGATGTGTATATACCTTACTTCAAAATAACTTAATTACTTATAGTGAATTTGGCTTATAGCAATATCTTACACTTGCCTCAACACCCGCAGGTTTTATCTGTTAAGAGAAAACTGATATTATTTTACAAAAATTTCTTTCTTTTATTTATTATAAAGTTACTTTATGTAATATTTAGTTATATACTATAGCAAACGAATAATCTTAACTGTTAGAGAAGTTTCTTTCTTTCACGAATATTTTTACAGGAGCCACGTGAAGATCTATGAGCATAATGTTAAAATAAGTTTACTTTATTCTGAAGACTTTTAAATCTATAATTATATGAACTGGAATCTTGAAAAAAAGATGGGGACCCACGTTAGCAACACACCCATTTTAATGCTCATGTTTTGCTTTTCAAGGCTTCACGCATGGTGACGTTATTATCAAAAGCAACTGAAAGTGCTTCATGAACTATAAAAAAATAGAACATCATAGGAGAAGGTTGTTATCGTTGGGCCGGCTCCTTCGTTGGGCCTCCTCGATATCTCTCCAGGTACAGGCAAGTGATGCGCTCCGTTCGTTGTAATGTGAACTACGTGTAGGCAAGAAAACCACATCGCAGTGCTGAGTTTTTGCATACAGTAGCGAGGCACGTGTAAGCGAAAGTAAGATTTACGCATATTTCGTTTAATTCTTAGTTTTACTACAATATGATCAGTGAAATGTTAATTATGATTGAATGTTCGCTATCATTACATATAAACACGATTCGTTCCCGTTATGTTACGGTGTAGATATTAAAACGCACATTAAACCAATGGAAACATTGCTGTTTTGGCAAGGCACACGAGCTGCCTTCAATGAGCCATGCCAGTTTCCATCAATGGGCAACTAGCCCAATGATGGAAATTCGTGCGCTCAAGTTCGAAACCATTATTTAGGACAAGTTAAAAAAATAACTGTTTTGGCATATTTAATACTGGTGTAAATGAACCATCTCAGTCCTATATTTACATAAAGCACGAATATTTTTCTTGTTGTAGATGGCCATAGGGGTTAAATATGGTAAGCGGGAGGAGGATGATATGAATCGCGCGATATCTGCAGCGCTCAATAGAGATATAGGTTTCAATGAGGCTGCCAGAACGCACAGTAAACCAAGGACAACATTGCAGAGACATTTGGCAGGAAAGTATAGTGTTGTTGTCAAGGAGAAAAAAGTTATTTGCGACAGACAGTGTCAACTTCTTTTGCTCGAACGATTGGCTTCAATAAATAAAATGTGCACAAGTTTTTTGGTGTGATAGAGAGAACTGTTGATGAAAACTAGCTGGATTAAATGCGAGTGTTTAACATTGATGAATCTGGTTTTTCTACAGTGAAAAAGAAACCGAAAAAAGTGCTAACTGGAAAAGGTAAAAAAGTTCTATAACCAGTGGAGAAAGGTGTTCTACAACCACTGCAGATTTCTGACAAGTACTGCTGGCCAGTATATATAATAATACATATATATAAGCGTTCCCGCACTACTGTACGACTGGAAAAAGGAGCTCCTCCGGGAACTATTTATGCATGCAATCCTGACAGTGGGTAAGTACACAAAGAATTTTTGTGAGATGACTGTTACATTTAATCGATACAGTCCACCCCTCACAATAAAATAAAGTTTTGCCCCTTTTAGATGACAATGTTCACACGCCATAAAAATCTCAGTGCATTACAGATTGCTAAGAAAAACGGATAAAACTGTTGCCACTTCCAGGCCACACAACACACAGGTTACAGCCCTCGAACATGTCCTTTTTTAAGCCACGTAGGAGCTATTACATTAATGAAACAGAAAAGTTTGTTCGCCTAAAGCGAAGTGAAGGTAAACCTGAAGTTGTCACACTGTTTCACGTAGCTCTATTATTCAGCAAAGTATACGGGCAAGCTGCAACAATAGAGTTTGCTGTAAATGGGTTTGCGGAAACCGGAGTTTGTTCAGTCAATAGACACATGTTTCAGAATTGTAATTTTTTAGCAGCAATGCTATTTGAAACAGATGCCATTCCCGTCATGGAAGCACCAGAAACAGTTGCATTAGCCAGTAGGCAAATTCAGTCCACACTTGTTGAAAAAGTTTCAGCTAAAGGAGCTGTATCCCTCTCCAGTACCGATGATCCAGAATAACTTCCATTAGGTAAAACACTGGCATCGAAAGAACGTGCTTCCTTGAATAAAATCTCTCTGTTCCCAGAAGAATTTCCCCGGACGAGGTTTGAACAGAGAGGCACAGATCGCGATAGTCATAACAAGCAGTCCCTACAAGCAACAAACTTAAAGACATTGAAAGTAAAAGAAAAACCTAAGAAACAACATACAACCAAGAAGAGAAGTCTCCGAAATCCTACTTCAGGGAAATCAGCAGGATACTCTTTTTCTTAGGAGATTTCAACAAAGCCTTATTTTGAGGAAAAAACATGGGTTTGTATAATATGTTTTCATGACATTAAGGAAGACATTATGCGGTGTTTATCGTACAAGGAATGGGGGAATGAAGCATGTCCTGGTGTTGAAAATGGGGCCAGAGCATAATTCTGTGGAAACTGTGACTAAAATATATGAAGAAACGTATATTTTTCTATAATTATTTTAATGTGTGAGCCAATTTGTATATATGTTTAAACATTATATAAAAAAATTTCTGTTTTTGCTTTAATGTTAATGAGCTGGTTTTTTTAACTATATGTTAAGTGTATTTTTCTGCAGTTTATAGTAACCATGGGCCTGTATAGTTAACTTTCATGCATTAACAAAAAAAAATTACGTTTATGTCTAAGATATTTCCTTAATATATTTGCAAAAATGATTTCAACAAAAACAATGGTCGTTAACAGGGTCCAATCAATTAATGGACCCAGAATTGCATATGAATATTGAAATTGACATAAATTGACAGTCGACATGTGTATTGTGTGCTAAACATTAGTTTTACGGCAGATCATCATTGGCAACTGCCTTGCCCAATGAAGGAGACTGGTTTCCTTCGTTGAGCCGTTCGCGCTTATTTTTGTGTTTAAAATATTTCGTTGATATTTATTCCATGTAACTTCTATTTTTATACACTGATTATCAATAAGTAAATTTCTCATTTGCCAGAAATAATTGGAAAATATTATTGCTTTTGGTGGAGTTTTCGGACCATTTGTTTAAGTGGCCCAACGATAGAAACCTTATTAGTTGAGGGCTTATGGAGCTTCATTCATACCAACCCTTAAATAATTCATGCGGGAATCTGCACTTTATTTTAATGTAAACATTTGCTCTAGTTCTGTAGTCCTCGAAAGCGATTCATGGAAAAAATTGTATTTTACGTCTTATTAAAAGCTCAATGTTCAAATCGATGGGTATTTACAGGTATTTCTTTTGTTTTTTATATACATACTACTTCAATAACTGACGCAGGAGTAGCACTTTTACATTTAGAATAATTTCGCAGTATTGTTTGATGGTAATGTTTATAACCAGTGATGAATTTAATGTCTATATGTATATATATATTAACATTAAATATATATATAGACACACATATATATGTCAATATATATATATATTTAATGTTAATATATATATTTATATATATTGACATTAAATTCATCACTGATTATAAACATGTTCATCAAACAATTCTGCGGAATTATTGTAAATCTAAAAGCGCTACTCCTGCATATATGTATGTGTGTTTATGAATATATATGAATTTAATATTTAACAGTATAATAGTGCAAAAGACTGGCAGTTCTCTCACGCTTAGTTTTGTAACTGGCGATTCTTGGTGTGACATTTTCGCAAGGCCATTGAAACTGTTGCTACTTAATACTGAACATATTTGATTTGTTCGGACAAAAGGCTACAATCGTTTCGGAAAATACGTATGTTGGTAAATCATTTTTTTCGACATTTTTCACCTCCGATAAATATGGCAAAGTTTAGAAATGAGAAATAATATACAACTATCCGGAAGGAGAAAACAAGTAAGGCTTTCAAAAGTGCAGAATTAAACGAGATTTTACTTTGCAATTTTCTCTCCGTAGCAATTCGCCGTACATATCTAATTATAGTAATAATTTAATAACTATTTAAATTTTACAAAGCAGTTTTAAGAGGACAGAAGTATTTAAATATTAATTGGGATTTCGCTTGAATTTTTTTTTACAATATATGTTTTTACATAAAGATTTTCACTGCTGGAATAAGTTATCTGTAGGTCTCGATTAAATTAGAGGTTTTAAAGTGTGCTCTCAAAATTTAACAGCACAGGGAATACTTCAAGTGATCGTGCAGCAATTAAAATCGCTCTTCTCTAATTCAGCGTAAAATTATATTGAAAGTACTTTGAATAAATTAATTAGAGACGTCTCATAAAATAATATTGAGTGCTGAGGAAATATAAAATACTTACTGAAAATATATTATATATTCAAACATGCTTGCTTAAAACTTCTGTGAATATAATTCTTTAAGGTTTACATTGATCTAAAAAAATATTTCCTATGGTTGATTAAATTATGGAATATTTTAACTAGCGTTGTGAATTACGAAGTACAGCGTGTTAACATTCTACAGCTTTACAATATGTAATACGTTGTTACTTCGTAAAAAACCGTTATTTCAGATTAATAAATTAAATATTATTTATTTTACTGTCCACATTTGCACTAAGGTTGGTTTTTGTATTACTAAATTAATATGTAATATTACTATAACATTTGCTATATTCATTACGCATAATAAATTTTAATTTTAAATCGATCTGTGTAACATGTATTAATTTCAAACCTTAATACATTTGGACGCCTTCCCTTCAACGCTTCTTACGTGTAAGTGTTTGTCGATATAAGTTATTTCCGTAGATTTAGCTAAAAATTAAATTGATCCCAATCAGTTTCATGTTAACGAAAGTAGAAGGTCTCAGCTTTCCAAAGTATTTACTAAATGGATTGAAGTTTACTGGAACAAGACAAGTCCTTTCATGTCCGTAATTGTGGTTTTAATGTTTGCCGAAAGTGGGCTGTTTTAAATTTGCTGAGTTGTAATTAATTTCAACTAATTCCACTAACTGGAGCGAATGCCACATAAAAATGAGAGGATATCTGACATATATACACCCACCTAAAAGTTTTACCGACACTTGGGAGTTATTTAATATAAGCAAAACCTTAAAACCATATGTTAAGGTGGCCACTTGGGTAGGCCGCCGAACGGTGTACAGAGCTCCAGCAGAATTCCTTTTATTAAAAAACTGTCCAACGTGTCTGAGTGAGGTCTGCTTAAGAATAGCACTTAAGAAACGTTACGCGTCTGTATAAGTTTTTCAGTTCCTTCATTTCTCTTTAAAGCATGTTTTAGTTATAGTCAAAATGTCTCAAAAGGGTGTTTCGCGGTCAATTTTATGTATAAAGATTCCGTTACAAAACATTAAACAAGGTACAGGGATGTACATCAAACCTTTATTTGTATTATTATATCCGCTGAAAGTTTCATAGAGACGCGTTATTGACGGCCAGAAAATTTCACACCAGTTCCGTGCTTTGCGCGTAGAGGCGATGAGAGATATGATACTGATGGTTCGGTTGCCCCTAGCGCTCGCACACATTTAGGCCTGAGACGTCCAAAATTCCTTCTAACAGGCGGCAACCTTAAAACAGAACACTAGAGCCACCGCTTTACCACAGTGTAGAATACTGTGAATTTTGAGCCAAAGTTTGATTCCGAACTATTTATTAATTTGTAAATTAACATAATAATATACGAGTAGTTAAAAGTTATAAAAACCGTCATTATATTGTGTAAAAATATCGAAACCTCCACCTCGAACATGAATGTACAAAAAACACACCTTACGTCGACTCTTCAATATGACTTCGGTTACCACTCAAAATATTGGTTCCCAATTAATTCAACTGGTTTGCTAGCATGTGATATCTTAAGTGACTTTCAGTGACTATTATTTAAGTGATGTAATTGATTATTTTTAAGAGTGTAGCGTTAATCGTTACTGTCTTATTAATAACTTGTACGTAAATTACTTTTATCGAATAAAATCCCTGAAACCTACAAAACTACGAGTAAAAGACGTAAGGTGTTTAAATAAATTATTTCGCTAACAGTTATATATTTGCCGTACTGCACAAATGTTACTTTGGAAATGATTTTTTCTAGTATTCGTTAGTAAACTTATTTTGTGTTATAAAGTGTATGTAGATTTACCACCCCAACTTCATCGCACTTACACCTGACTGCTCATGTGCAGTGATAAATGTAATTGTGTGCTCTGATAACAGTCCGTCCAGCTGACAACTTTCCGATAAGAAGACCATGTAAGAATATTATATGCTGTTCAAATTCGTTTTAATAAATGGGTTGAAAACCTTTAAATAACATACACATCTCAAAATCATTAAATCAGGTCATCCGGCAGTAAAAAATGTGACTGTAGCATAAAAGAGCTCTGTATTTTAATAAAGAGTTAGTCGAATAAAATAGAATAAAGCGACTTTCAACATTTATGCGCTGGGACAAAAATATTTCCTGAGGAGTTTATGAGTTTGAATCCTGTGTAAGGTGTGTGTTAGTTTGTGTGTTTGTATGTGTGTGTTCGTAACACCTTTAAGATGAATTAATTTCACAAGATAGTGTAAGTAAAACATATAAAATTAAACATTTTAATGTTATCAATTTAAAATTGCAACGAACAACAACTTTCAAGAACACTATTAGGTCTGGTATTCCCTCAGCAACACGTCAAAAGCTAAGAAGATTTGATAATGTATATTTTCCTGTGTTAAGAATAATAAAGGTCATTAAAGAAAATTTTTAAATCCTTATTAGATCATATAACGAATAAATCTTTAAATATGTAGTAAAAAATATTGATAAAAAATTAACATTTTGAAATAAATGAGAATACTATCAATTATATACCATAGCACGTACATTCAGAAACTTCTTAAATTGGTAAACATAATGGATGTTCTTTAACTTTTTGAAGTTATGTGACAAAATAGAATAGTTCGTTTTAAAAACAACTTTAAAATTGAATATGCCCAAAATTCATTCCCTTTGCACCTTCTTAAATCAAATGCAATATACACAAGTAGCAGGTAAGCTTTTCAAAAATATATAATGTAATTAAGACAATAGGAGATCAAGATAGAGTACCTAGAAAAATTCCCTAACTACCTGTAAAATAATGGCAATAATATTAAAAATAATTACTATGACCTGCAACAACTACATTTTGAAAATCGTGTCTGTAATATTACGGTGCTAGAGTCTTTTACATTATAATTATATTAAAGTCTGTATCCGGTTTGTTTGAACGTGTAATTGACATGCACGCTTACTGCATTCTTCATTGCTAAGCACAGCAAAACGACTCTTGTGGTGGTTGATGTGGCCTTCGTAGTCACAACTGCTTCTAGGCGTGTATTCACACGCTGCGGCCTGCATGGAAATCAAGCCATTCATGTTCATACATTACGCACACTAAGCATGTGATCGACGATGCAGGTGACTGACAGCGCTATTCAAGCTACTGCCGTTCTACAGGTAGCATAATATGTTGCTGCCCTTCAAGAATATTTTTTTCTAGGAAATTTCGCATTTAAATCATTTTTCAAAAAAACGTTATATACAAAATCTTACTCCTTAAAGTATAAGTGGATTGGAGAGAGTTGAGCGGCTCTTAAAAACTGTGTCCTTTGAGCAGAAGAGGGTGAAGCTATGAAGATATGGAACAGCTCCAGAGTGAAAGGGCGGGGAAAATAGAGATCCTCGAGAAAACCCCACCTAACAGCGGCATCGTCGGGCAAGATTCCCACGTGCGATTGTCCGGGAGCGACTCAGTAGAGAATCGAGCCCGGTTCGCCGCGGTGGGAGGCGAGAGCTCTGACCGCTACACCACCGTGGCCCAAACGGAAATAAAGATTTCATCATCCATATAATATAAATATAATGAAAGTTATCACTACAAAATTTATACATTTCGTAACATAACCTTAGAGAATAATTCTTAGGAAATATTTTCTACTGAATTTAGTCCCCGTGACGAGTGGTTGTCGAGAAATCGATGAAACGTGGCGTGATCATTCGTGTTGGAAAACATTGAATGGATTACACATTATGAGTACCTCAGTCGTTCAGACAAACCGCTAACACACCGTCGCCTGTTGTCTTTACGACATTATCTTGCTTCTTAAACCAAAATGATTTGTTTATTTTAAATAGCTTATAATGGTTATTAGAATTCCCTAAGCATGGTTTCTGTAAAAGAGGGGCCGGTTATTTAAATTATTGAGCCTTTGGATATTTTACTCTTATAGACTCACACGATGAACGACCAGATTGTGCGGGAGCACACTGCTTGTCCGCTGGCTTGTAAATCGTATTTAAATATTTGTTTAGTGGATAACGATTAATGATTTTTTTCATTTTCGGGTTGTAATTAGAGAGTCGGTCCGATAGTTATAAAAAGAAATGTTAAAGACTTAAACTACGATTAAACAAAACAGTAGAGTAAGTACTCCGCACGAAGGTAAGCTACGGGAGGACATTAAACATAGATGCAGTATGTTGGAACAATTTTCAAGATACACTATCGACACATAGTATGCTTTGAATTCCTCGACTGCCTGCGCTCGTGCAGATGTCAAGCAGGCTATGAAAAATAAAATAATCTAATTAACAATTACGTGTTAAAGAAAACGTAAACTTTGCTAACGTACGTTGTCTAAGATGTATAAATTATTTCACATACTGGCCTTAACTAAGTTCAGTAAACAGGACGGCTGTTCCCATTCCTGTTTTTCCTCCCGCCGGTTTCACATTTATGTATCAGATGTCGTTTGCCTGTGCTTGAAAGGACTCCCTGCGTGGCTCCGTTAATATTGAAATGATATTTGTGGTGTGTTTGCAGATTCGCTGACAGCCCGACTGGTTGCCGAAGATCCTAAGTTCCGTCTGCCAATCGGCAACATCACAGCGCCGGTGGGGAAGGAAGCAGTTCTATCGTGCACCGTAGACCACTTGGGAAAGTATAAGGTGAGTCACTATCTTAGAGCAGTCGTTGTAGTGTAAGCCTACGGTTACATTGGATCCGATTTTGAATGATTTTTCTCTCTGCCGAATACGGCCGAACAGGCAACCGATTATTCTGCCGACTGCCCCGAAACTTTCATCCGCTGTTTGCTTCAGTTCTCAAATTTTTCTCGTGGCAAGATGGACCAAATTGACGTTCAGCAGCTAAATGTGCTTTGTGAAAACACTTCATTGAAGCACTTCCTGTTTGAGGGTGAAAGGAAAGAACGACGTCTTCGCGGGGAGTTCCACTCATTATTCTCCAGACTATTAGATAAACCCACTAAATTTGGGGGATAATTCAGGATGAAGCCAGATACATTATATAACATGTTAAACGGAATTTGGCACTACAAACAAAAATACTCTAATTTCAGAAAGTTCCTATCTCCCGAAGAAATACTTTTTGTAACATTGAGATATTTAATTATTACTTATGACCAGACTTTGTCCATGCCACATTCACTTTGTCCAAACCAATTGTTTCTCCAAAACCATTTATAATCATAAAATTATTTTCGCTCCTCCCGCTGGTCCCTCGACGACTGATGACACTTTGTGGAAGAAATTGAAGATTAAGTGTGTGACGGCGAATAGTAAGCCATTTGTAATTGTGTTTTTTCCTCTTCCATTAACACTTGTTTCATTCATCTTCTCACTGCTAGCTTCCGGTGTTTGGGGATTGCACGTAAATGTGACAACAAACCCATAAATAAGTGGTAGTCTTCATCTTTAACCTCCTCATATAATGTTGATGTATTTCTCATTTTCTCCAATCGTTCCAGTTTTCTCTTCTCCAACTCAATAAACTGAACCATACTATCTGATTTAGATATGTTAGTTTTCACCTTCGCAGCAGGCGTCTTGAAAGCCTTGGTACGTGAACTTCTGCCAATGTCATATTATGTGTCAGTGGCATCAGCAGCTTCTTGTGGTTCTTCAGTAAAACTACTAGCCTCGTACGAAGCTCCATGAATTCGCCTTGTTCTGTTGGTTCACTGAAGGCTGTATCCTCGGATGTATACTCCTCGAACGATGGGTGAATATTACTTTTAATTTTTCTGCGTTAACACACGTCGCGAAGAAACAGACGTTTGATGTAGAACTTCCACGAAGAGATGTTTGTGGCTTCGCTGCCAGTTGGCTGTTGCAACATTTTCGTACGTTCTGTGCGAAACACATCTTGTAGGTTTGCCCATTTTCCATTCGCAGCGGCACTTGTAAATCAAGAACAATAAAGTAATACTAAAACAAACATAAACCAAATAAATACAACTAAGAAACTGGAAACTATTTAAACATAACAAACATATAATAACAAGTAAAATACGAAAAGCAGTAACTATATTCTAATATTAATCATTATTTTAGTAGCTAATATTTATTGGTGTGTTATTTGATTTATTTCATATTTAAAACCAGATGGCTCACTGCTCTATTAGCCCGATAGTTTATATTGCGTGAGATGCAATTTGGGAGTGTTTTGTTGGGATACATATGTCTTTTCCGATCACATAAAGACTCAGAAAGAGCGCTGATCTACATGGAGAACTATGGGATTTCCCGAATTGTTTTGCTTGTATTGATGGTAAGCATGTGCAAATCAGATTTCCAGAGGCATCTGGTTCCAAATCCTTCAACAACAAAACCTACTTCTATGTGGTTCTTCAATGAATGGTTGGAGCAAAATATCGATTCATTAGTGTAGACGTAGGCGTACGGAAGGCAGCGAGGCAGTGGTGTTTCCCGTGAATCTAATTTGTTACAGCATAAACAAAATTTAATTTTCCTTTTTCCTGAACCAAGAGAACTCTCTGGTTCACATGTCACACTTCCTTACGCCGTTCTTGGATATCAAGGATATCCTCTCAAGGAATATTTACTGCGACTTTGTCCGATCACTAATTTAAATATTCCACAGGATGTCGAAACCTACAAAAACTGTGGAGTGTGCGTTTTGTTTATTTGTTTACGAAATGGAGATGTTTTAAGACAGCGCTGGAAGTTTGCCCTGCCTACGTTGACTAAATAGCTACTACTGTTTGCTGATTGCACAATATCGTCATTGATAAACAGGGAGTAGATCAATGCATGTTGCAACAACACACTCGTACAACTGAGCTGTCAACGAGACATAGACGCTACAGCAGAGCAAGACGAGAAGCCTAAGACGTTCGCAATCACTTCAAATTGTACTTCAACGGACAAGGAGAGGGCGCTTTTTAGCACGAAGAAACGTAAAGCTGGTCGTATGGTTTTCTAAATTTTTTGATTTATTTATAAATTAAAGCAAAACCACAGAACGATTCTTTATGTTCTTATCACTGCTTTTTGAACCCAGACTTTATAGACTGTTGACCGATATTGTGATACTGGTATTCTATTTTTCGGCAAAAGTTGAAGACCCCAGCTTAATAATTTATAATTTAAATATGAAAATAGATGTCAAGATTTACAACATTATAATATTGCAGGTATCAGGGGCGTAGGTAGGGGGTGGGCTGATGGCGCTGCATCCCCTCCCAAAATTAAGAATCATAAATTTTTAAGTATTACAAATAAATATTATTTTCTTTATTTAATACTTAAACTCGTTAATTGCGTGAAACACACTGCGTTATATTGGTTAGCAATTTATATTTTTTAAATTGTATAAATAAAGGTAATCTGTACATGAACATCTAACAAAATATTTACATTGTACGGGTAAATATGAGTTTCAGCCCCCTCCTATTAAAATAATGTGTACGCTACTGGCCGGTATGTACTTACTTTAAACATTCATGTTGTCAGGAAATTCCTTCCAGCCGTGGTAAGAATTTAAGGAGGTATCCCACAGAGATTTTCTCTCTTGGGCTAACGTAATTAACGTTTCCACGTCGCTGTCATCCACATCTATCATCTCTTCGCACAAATGTTTTGACACAAGAACACTGCGAGTTTTGTACTATCACGCTGACGCGTATCTGATAGCACCAGGATCAGAACACGTTATGGTGCAACGATGAGAGGCATCGGCGTATTCGGCCGAAAAAAAAACTTATTTCGTCAATGTCAGACATCGGCAGAGTTCGGCCGAGTGATTTGGGCATTGTGAAACCACTCCCAGACGATCACGTACTTTTGTTTGTTCCACCGATATCGGTCGTATTCGGCAGAGTGAAAAATCATCAAATGTGGATCCAGAGTAACCGTAGCCTAACAATCCGTAGAACCGAGTCGCAGCAGGAACATGAAAATTCTAGTTCCTTGTTTTGATGTGAATAACATTGGACCGAAAGCTATTTCTGCCATAGAAATCAGTATGTAAAAAGGCAATATCATGAAATATTTAATGGAAAGTTGATAAAAGGATAAACATCATGACATATTTCATGCAAACTCTTACTTCTTCACACACACTATGGAGGAAGAGTAAGCGGGAAGAGGTGGGTGATAACTCATTGTGTGCAACCGAAGTTATATCATGGCCACTACTGATTGAATGCAAGCAAAGTTCTTTATTGTCAGTTTACTGTAAAAACGTTCTGTTTGTGGCCTAATGACTTAGGTATTCATGATTTTTGCAGCAGCACGTAAGAAAATATTTACAACTCAGGTTAATGCAAAAATTGCTCAGTGAAATCTGAGTGCAGAATGTTTCTCGTTACGATATGAAATACGTAATCTAAACTGTATTTGTTTTGCTAGTGTGATAAATGAATACCCTAGTGGCAAGAGCAGTCACAGGCGGCGGTGACACATGTCGTCCGTTGCGATGACAGTGTCTCTGAGTGTAACTACTAACCTTAAAGTGAAGCTTACAAACGAAGCGTTGCCTAGTGTAATGGCGAGGAAGAGATGAGACCCCGAGAAAATACAAAGATATATCTCTTGATATTATATCCTGTGACAAATTAAACTTTAAATCTCAGGTATTAAAAAGCCCGACTTGAAACTCTGAAGACACGAATGTATTAACAGAAAATAATGCCGTGCTAAGTATCTCATAAAAATAACACAAATTAAATTTTACTGTAAATTAAAAGAAGTGACATTTTAAATTTTACTCTTGAATCATATTTCAGTTCTGACTTTTAATTTTCTGCATTCAATTCGTTCTTAAAATATTTTACATATATTGAACCGAAAGACACTTTTCAATAAGGTGTATTATGTTTTACCTTATAAAATGTCATTATATTTATTATGTTCTTTACAGGTTTTGGAGAAAAGCTTAAAATACGAAATTCTCGTTTATTCAAACGATTCATGTATCAATGAGTGTACCAAAATATATTAAAATTACACGAACTAACAAACATAGTTCATTTGTAAAAGCTATATCAATTGTTATTATTTTGTGTTGTTTTGGCCAAAGTCCAGCTTTATCTGATGTGATGTTGATAATGGATACCTGCCAAAACGAATACGGTAGGATGACCTCTTGAATAAACCCATGCCAATATAGTCATTGTAATCGCACAGACAGGAAAATAGTGGTATTTAATTAGTAGCGTTGGGCTTCTAATAATGCAAGAAACTTAGAAGCAATAACCAAAATATATGAATTGAGAAATCGTAGTTCCGCATATATTACATATCACCTTTGAGTATAACAATAATTCGTCTTTAACAAAAATAACTTCGTTTTAAAAAGTATTTAAAGCTCTGCTATATTAAAAGTAAGTTAAGTTTTTTTTAATGCGTTAAGTTATTTAATTATACATGTTATGCGTAAATGTCTATTTCAGTTATTTCACTCTACATTAACCATCTGACCATGGATATTTATTACAGCAGACTGCTAAGCTGAATGCGCAATAAAAATTTAATTTTCGTTTTTATGTTTTAATAGTTATTGCTGGCGTGTAGGGCTCAGTTATTTATAGCCTGTCATGCCCAATTAATTGTAAGATCTGCAAGAACAGTTTTAATATAACGAATGTTATACGAGACTGAACATAATTTGAGATTTCGAGAGTTCAGGCTTCTTGAAACACAAATTAATAAATTTTTTTCAGCATATGAGTAGAAAGATTTGGATGAATCGGGCGCAACGGGATCTGGGATAGGAGCCAGGCGCCAGCCAGCCGTCATGATATGACGTCACCCGACCACCATATTGGATCCAGGTGACCTTTAATGTTGACCCGTGCACTTGACCTTGACCCCATGCCCGTATCCTTGAATGACTTTGTACCCAACAAAAAAATTATAAAAAATGCCAAACATTTATAAAAAAATTTTAAAAAAATTACTAAATATTTATTATTTAAACATGCAAATATAGGAGGACCGAGATTCGATGACTTGTGAATAGACTAAACTCCCGACATGACCGACTCTCACCAGGTCGGCAGGTGTCCAACCCGTCAGCCATGTTAGATGTATATGACCTCGACCCAATTACCATGAGACTAAATCACCTTGAACACCGAAAATTCCCCCAAAACATACAAAAACCTAAAAATTCCCAAAGAATTCCAACGAATTCCTAAAAAAACACTGGACACACGACTCATGACTGAAGACTCTAAACTCAAAGCCCAAACCCAAAACCTATTTTCCAATACTCAAGATTCTTGACTCAAGACTCAAGACTCAATACCCTTGACTTAAGACTGAAGACCCTAAACTCAAAACTCAGGACCCTTAACTCAAGACTTAACTCTCAAGGCTCAAGACACTTAACAAAAGATTCAAAACTTTAGACTCAATACCCAAGACCCAAGAACAAAGACCCTTGACCCAAGACCCAATAATATTGACTTTTGACCCAAGAACCAAGACCCTTGAACAAAGTCACAAGGCCCTATATACTTTACCCAAGATACAAAACCCAATACCCTTGGCCCAATACCCTTGATCCAAGACCCACTAATCTTGACCCTTGACCAAAGACCCAAGACTCAAGACCCGTGACCTAAGACCCTTGACATTTGACCCAAGAAACTTGACACTTGACACAATACCCAAGACCCTTGATGTAAGATCATTGACTCTTGACCCAAGACTCTTGACACTTCACTGAAGATGCTTGACCCAAGACCTAATGCACTCGACACTTGACTCTAAGATACTTGACCCTTGCCCCTTGACCCATGAACATTAACCAAAAAATTAATAAAAAATTCCGAAAATACCAAAACAAATCCTAAGAAATTCTAAGAACAACATAAAAATTGATAAAAAATGTTATTTATGAAAAAATGTCTTTCCGATTGCTCTCAAACTTAACCGCATATTGGTTTCAAACTAGCACATAGCTCGACTTTTATGTAGATATAAGTATGCTACTCCGAATTTTTTTATATATGTATATGTGACCAATCCATCCCTTCATACGAGGAGCAACTACCTGCGCAAATCATGTTATAGACATGGTAAGGATCAGCATTTAAAAACACTTTTCCAGACATTCTTGGCAATAATTAAAATACCAATAGTGCTAACTCCATTAGACTTGGAAGGTACGAGGGTGATAAACAGTCTTGTCTCCCACAGTCTTCTTGAAAATCGATCCCTCAATCGTCCAATCATTCCATCAATCTTTCACAGTCTTTCACAATCTTTCACAGTCCTCCTCAGCAATCGTCCCACCAATCTTTATCAATCTATCCATCAATCTTTCGCAATATTTCTATCAATCTTTCAATATTTCCATAAGTTGCTATACATTACCGGTTCCACAACACCTGGCTAGAAACAGGGAGCAAGGAGCCAGAGAGAGTATGAGACAGAATCTCGTTCCCAAAAAAATGTCAATTGTATCCGTTTTTCGCTCGAAATAGGACGTTCTTCCCCAAAAAGTATCTCGTTTTGCACAAAAGTTCCCGTTTTCCCCTAAAAATTTTTCGAATTCCGCCAAAAAATGTTATGGTTTTTTCTCATTACACACACTGCATCAGGCGGATCCCAAATGTCAAGGTCACCATAGATAGTTCCCAGAGTCCTCACACACGTATCCCAGCACTAGCGCTCGTCGCCTAACACGATACTNGATCCCAAATGTCAAGGTCACCATAGATAGTTCCCAGAGTCCTCACACACGTATCCCAGCACTAGCGCTCGTCGCCCAACACGATAGTTCCCAGATCCCTTGCCCATACATCCCAGCACTAGCGCTCGTCGCTTAACACGATAGTTTCCAGACCTCACACCTATGCATCCACGCGATAGCACTCAGCGCCGAACGCTTAGCCAACGCAGACGGTAAAAAATTGTTTTGTAAAATCATATCTCATGGATTTAATTATTTTATTTTGATTGAAATGTTTATTTGTCAAGCATACAGAGTCAACGTCATGTTAAATGTTTCATGGAAAAAATTCCTCTAGCATTCCATTTCTACAGGGGCCGCGGTAGCATAGTGGATAGAGTGCAGAACTTCACACTCCCGCATTCACAGGGGACGGCAAGCATGTCCGAAGAGAGAGAGGCCTGCCATGGGACGTCGCGAGTAGATGACAAGTTAAATGTCATTGTCTAGTATCCCATTTCAAAGGGGGCTGCGGTAGTGTAGTCGATAGAGTGCAGAACTTCACGCTCCTGCCTTCACAGGGGAGGGGCAGGCATGTCACAAGAGATATGCCTGCGATGCCTCCTTACGCCCGCCATGACATAGTCTGGGGCCATGGAGCATTTGCGAAATGTTATTTCGAATTGGGGCCTTGATATTATAGTGTATAGAGCATATGTAAAACGTAATGTTCTAGCATTCCATTGTTATGTGGGTGCCACAGTGATGGAATAGATTGTTAACAAGATAAAAGTGACGCTCCGGCATTCCAATTCGATGGGAGCGTGGTAGTGTAGTGTATAGAGCACATGTAAAAAACTTAAATCTCTTGCATTCACAGGGGATGGGCTGTCATGTTCCAAGAGAGACGCCTCCATTCACCTGCCATGACATAGCCAAGGGCCGCGGGGACATTGCGTGATGCCATTTCGAATGGGGGCCACAGTAGCATAGCGGATAGAGTGTGCATGTAAAAAACACCACCCACATGCACTCCATTGCTACACAGTGTTGCAGTGATGGAACAGATAGATGACAAGTTAAATATCACTCCCTTATATTCCATTTTGTTGGGGGCTGTGGTAGCGTAGTGCATAGAGTGCACACTTCGCTCTCCTGCATTCACAGAGAAGGGGCAGGCGTGTCCCAAGAGAAATGCCCGCTATGCCTGCATGACATATATCCTGCAGCCTTGCATTTGTAAAGAATGATAATCGGTAGAGCCCCCCAGCCTCCTGGTCTCGTCGAGAGAGTGAAAAAAAAAATATATGTTGTTATCATCACTCCCCCCTAGCCCGAGCGATGGAAATATATAAATAATATAAATAAAAAAGAGCTGAATATTTAGTCATAGCCCGGCTGTACGGTCAGTCAGTATGCAAATAAAAAGAGTCATGCAGCATACATATATACATGTACGCTAGCATCCACTTCCAAAACACAAGTGGCAGGCCGCATCGAGAAAATTCGTTTAAATGTTAAGAGACATGTGTAGAGGCAGTGGGATCCTGGAGGAGGGGGCGAAGACATCACCGGCCGGCCGATTTACGAGGCCGTAATATGTAAAGTAGCTCTCGCATCCCAAGGGGTGCCGAGGCGATGCATCGGATAGAGCGGACATGTTAAAATTCATGCTCTAGCATTCACAGGGGAGGGGTGCCTCGTTAGCTGAGTCGTGTCCCAAGTGGAAGTTTTTAAAAAAACTAACTCGAATTTTCTTTAAAATAATAATATTCTGTTATAGCCCCCCGGTCTCGTCGAGATAAATAAAAAATACTTTTACATGGTTTTACTGTCACTCCCCCAGAGCGAGAGCGATGGAAATATATACACTAAAACAAACTGATATAAAAAAATTAAAAACTTAGAATATTTATAAGTATATTTAAGCTTGCATAAAAGAAACGAATGTCATTCCGTTGTAGAGCATGGTGAAGGAAAGCAGATCATTACTACTACATTCATCTACTAAGAGTGTATACACAACAGCGAGAAGTTTTGAAGATACACTAGAAACAATACAGTCGCAATGTTACTACTGTGAGTGTATACTCTGCTACAATATGAAAATTAAATCTATAGTTGAAGACTTACCAACTACAACATGGTCAACAGCAATGGGCCTTGATGAGTAAATGCGAGTAGGACGACATCAATATAACTACTAGGAGAAATACTTTTAGCACAAGTTATATTTCAAGCCGTCATAAAAGTGGTAATTGTATGTTCACCCCAGCATACAAAGCGTTCCACTGTGAATACTATGATACTGTGTTTACCCGAAGTGATAACCTGTATAGACATAACCATTCATGCTAAGGTCATATTTGTCGTTCATCGGTAAATAAGTGCAATTATTGCTGCATGACATACAGCAAGAACAGCTGTACAAACAACATGAAGAGAGCAACTGTAAATTTGCTACCGTCTACAAGACCCACCCATGTGATAACTGTCGTACAGTTTATTCCAATAAGGACAGCTTGAATGCTCACAACAGAAATTGGTCTTCTTCTAAAACAGAAAGCATAATTGTTTCGCTCGAATGAAGAAGAATATGGCAAGCATGTATCAAATATGTTGATGTATTCATATTATGTTAACTCTGTAAATAAAGGTAAAATATGTAAATTATTTGTGTGTTATTAATTTATCTTAACCATCTCTAATATTTAGTTCACCTTCTCCGCTGAGAAATAAAAACCAACATTTGGTCAAACATGTAAAATATAATTAATAGTTTTTGTATGTTGCCAAGTCTCGAACTCAGTTCACTATCGATGGGTGGCTTGTGCATTACATACAGAAGCTCTCACTACCGGCAACGAATATGATTACATACGTGTATGTATATATATNTAACACGATAGTTCCCAGATCCCTTGCCCATACATCCCAGGGCTGGCGCTCGTCGCTTAACATGATAGTTCCCAGATCCCTTGCCCATACATCCCAGCACTAGCGCTCGTCGCCCAACACGATAGTTCCCAGATCCCTTGCCCATACATCCCAG
>NQII01000038.1:653838-665301 GCA_002778355.1 Clitarchus hookeri
CACGCCTGCCTCTCCCCTGTGAATGCGGGAGCGTGAAGTTCCGCACTCTATCCACTATGCTTCCGCATACCCCTTTGAAATAAAATGCTAGAGGGATTCTTTTCCCATGAAACATTGAACCTTACGTTGACTATGTGTATGCTTGACAAATAAACATTTCAACCAATATGAAAAAAATAATTTAAAGAAAATTTTTTAGAAAACAGTTTATATACCGTCTTCGTTGGCTATGCATTTGGCGCCGAGCACTAGCGATGGGATGCATGGGTGAGGGATCTGGGAACTATCCTGTTCGGTGACGAGCGCCAGCGCTGGTATGGATGGGTGAGGGATCTGGGAACTATCGTGTTCGGCGACGAGCGCCAGTGCTGGGATGCATGGGTGAGGGATCTGGGAACTATCGTGTTCGGAGACGAGCTCTAGTGCTGGGATACGTGTGTGAGGACTCTGGCAACTATCTATGGTGACCTTGACAGGCGTGTAATTTGGGATCGGCTTGAATCCGTGTGTGAAACGAGAAGAAACTATGACATTTTTTGGCGGAATTCGAGACATTTTTAGGGGAAAACGGGAAAATTTATGCAAAACGAGGCAATTTTTGGGGAAAAACGTCCTATTATGAACGAAAAACGGGCACAATATCATTTTTTTTGGGAACCAGAAGCTGTGTGGTACTATCTATGGCCAGGTGTTTTGGAACTAGTCATTTATAGTTACTTCCATAAATATTTTCGCAGATTTTTCATAAATCTTCCAATCTGTCCATTAACCTTTCATTGTTCTTTTTTAATCATTCTATCAATCTCCCCATATTTCCCTCAATGTTTTAATCTTCCAATGAATATATCGTCAAATCAGTCCATCAATCTTTCGCAATATTTCGCAATGCTCCTTATCAACAATATTTCCATCAATTTTCGGTAATATTTCCATCTTTCTTTCGCAATGTTTGTGTATATATTTCCATCTTTCCCTCATTGTTCCAATCATACTATCAATTTTTTGCAATCTTTCGCTATTTTTCACAATCTTTCCATCAATCTTTTGCAATCTTTTGCTATCTTTCACAATCTCTACATCAATATTTTGCAATATTTCCATCAATCTTTAGCAATCATCTCATAAATTTTTCCCAATCTTCCCAACAAAGTTCCAATCTACACATTATTCTTTTGTGTAATCATTTCACCAAGATTTCGCAATCTTTTGTAATCTTTGACAATCTGTCAAAATCCTCTTCCTTTGCTATCTTTTCATCTATCTTAAAATACTTCATCAAATCTTTAAATCTTTTAATTAATCTTGCGATCACTCTCGCAACATCAATATCATGATCTTTCCCTGAATGTTCCATTCTTCCCATCAATATTTCGTGCAATATTTCTATAGAACATCAATCCATAATCATTCCATGTGTTTTTCGTCTGTCCGCCATCCATATGTATTAAAAAAAACATTTATTCGCCAACTGTCTCGACACATTTGTACTTTACGACTGAATTTACGTTTTGCATACATTCCAATATGTGTGCATTTTAATTCTGAAGTTTGTAGATTTGACACGGATGTTTCGAAAGTGTAGATTCTTCACATACGGACTCTTCGAAATCCCATAAGTCTATCATTTCATCATAAGAATTAACTGTACCGTCTTTATCGTCTGTGGATTCAGTACCCATCTATTTAGCAGTGTGTGTAGACGACCACACTTGCTGTCTCTCAAAAGAATAATCTTTGCAGTTCTTGATGTGGTTCTTCAATATATCACCTTAAATAAACTGAATAAGCCCACCATCACAATGACTCATCGCTCGAAAATGACTCTTCATACAGGTGGTTCTCTCATATCGCCGAGCATGGTAGCTTTTGACGAAGTTATTTTCACAATAACAACACTTTTTTACTTGTAATTATCTAGCAATGCAGTTAGGTTTGACAGCAAGCACGACGAAATGAGCAGTGAGGCATGTTAAGCTCTTTTTTTCTTAAACAATTATTGATTTAACTAATTTGTTATGAAATTTTTTGAAATTTTTTGAATTTTTCATTTTCTGAGGTTTAACTTTAAGGGTCATGGGACAAAGGTTTAGGATCTTGAATTAAAGGGTCGGGTGTTTTGGGTATTGGGTCAAGAGTCAACAGACTTGGGTTTTGGGCCATGGGTAAAGAAGAGTCATGGGTCTTGGGCCAAGGGTCAAGAGCCATGGGGTCTTTGGCCAAGGGTCAACAGTCGTGGGTCTTGGGCCAAGAGTATTAGGTCAAGGATCATGGATCTTGTGTCATAGATCTTGTATCTTAATTCTTGAGTCAAGAGCCTTGGATATTGTGTCTTGAGTTTAAAGTTTTGAGTCATGAGTAAAGTGTCAAGGTTGTTTTGGGAATTTAAAAAAACGTTTTTTTTTGTAATTTTTATTTACGGTAATTTTATGTTACAGAAATTGGGTTAAGATCATGGGTCAAGGTCACCGACCTCTAACATGGCTGACGAGGTGGACACTGGCTGACCTGCGAGGTGTCGGGAGCTTAGATTTTCCACTTGTCATCGAATCCCAGTTATTCTACATGTAAGAGACAGTGGGGGCTGAGTGGTTAGCCTGCTCACCTCCCACCAAGGCGAACCGGGTTCGATCCCCGCCTGGGTCAGTCTTGGATTTTCGCATGTGAGAATTATGCCATTTGATGCAACTAATCGGCAGTTTTTCTCGGGCATCTCTTGTTTCCCCCACCCTTTCTTTTTGGCACTGATCTATACTCATCTCAATCGCGCTCTAGACCTCGCTGTTAATAACCGCCAAAATCTCTTCACTCACTCCTGCACGTACGTCTTTAAATAATTTTTTAAAATTATCTTTCATGTTTTAAAATATTTCAGAAAATGGTTATTAATTTTTGTAAGTAATTTTATAATAATTTTGGGAACTTTACGATTTTTTGGGGGTTCAAAGTCATTCAAGATCACGGTTACGGGGTCCAGTTAAAGGTCACCTGGATCCAATATGGTGGTCTGGTGACGTCACAACATGATGGCCGGCCGGCGCCTGTCTCCTATCCCAGATCCCGTTGCGCCCGAATCATCGAAATCATTATACTCAATTGACTATATTTTCAACAGACAGCTACATTTAATACAAAAACTATCCAATGCGCATATTTGAACGGGTTAGTTGTTAAATCCAGCACATTAAAATACCCTATTCTTTTGACTAATAAATATCTTTAGCCCAGCACTGAATTTGTTCTTTATGTTTAAGTAAGGCTACTGTAATGGATTGATACAAATTATTAAAAATCCATTGCCATATAATTTTTAGTAAACAGTTGATGAAGCCTTGTAATATTCAGAACGTTATTTCTGTGCCAGAAAAGTATATTATTCAGCTTTTAAGAGCTAACTCAAAGCGAAAATAAGATAATCATATTATACTGGACTCATTTAGTTTTAAAAATGAAATTTACAATATATTTCCTTCTTGAAAAATATTTGCGAAACCAGAACCTACACATTCCACTATATTTGGTTTCAAAGCGGTCATAATGTGTAAATTTTCCGTTATTCTAATTTTCATACGCATTACTTCATCAGTATGACCCTCGTTTGCTCATAACTGCATAGTGATATGTAATGGGTGTCATCCAGTCCTTATTTCAATAAAAAAGGGAAAATAAAACATATTTTATTCAATTAAGACAACTATATGCTCTGCGATTTTATTATAGCCACCTGAACGTTAACCATATCGGTAATGGTTACCTCAATCTTGGCATGGGCAATGTAGTTGCATTTACTACTTTCTAAGATACTATATTACTCGTTAAAATGAACTTAATTTATCTAAACTTAAACATAGTACAATTAAGAACGTCCATCATGTGTTAGTCAAATCAGTGATGCAGTCCATCAAGACTATGCAGCCATTATTGCACGTGTTTAACGTTGTTAGAAAATTAATTGATAATTGTATAAAAATTTCCCTAAAAAGGCCGTTTACCGACCATCTTGAAATGGTTTTAAAGATCATAGTTGTTCACAAATATTGATACCATCCCATTAGGACCAACTTTCCGTTATTAACAAGAGTCTTTGTTCCTTTGTCCTCCATCGCCACCGCGGAAAATTTCGAGTAATCATTCGAGAACGAGCGCACTGCACACATTTCTAGCATATTGGAGGTGCACAGAAATGGTGTAAGCTGATGACTCGAAGTGACTTACCGCTTGGTATTCTAAGCAAGAATGATAAACTTATATTATTTTTTCCTTTTAATCCCATTTATGGCGTGAGCGCGAACACATAAACACAAATGTTATACGACAGCTGAGTTAGGCCTTCTATGATGCACGCACATATATGACTCTGTACATATATTTGTAGTTTTGCGGTTCCATAAGAGATCATAGGTTACCGTATATTTTATTCTTTTGCCTCAAAAAAGAGCCAGTGTATATCTAGATAACAGTTAAATGAATTGTTGTTACAAATCATCTCTTTAAGCACGCATGGCCAATGTTGAAGCCCGTTCACCGTAGTAACAATATTTCTGATGTCTGTGGACATGAATTATTATCATATTATGAACGCAAGTTTTTCGTTGCATATTTCACATTAATTTTAAAAGAACTTTAGTTTGCAATGTGAGGCTCTATTGAGTTAAAATAACTTTGTAAACTCGTAGAATTTTATAACTTCGTCAAAAAAACGTTGGTGGTCGAAGTGCACCAAGCGGTAAGCTATAGTGGTTATGTGTTTTCTGTGACAAAGCGTTCACAGAGACTGTGACTGCTAAGGCACGTCACTCATGTGACCAGTAAGCTGAATAGTAAGAGTGCATATGAGGTAGAACCTGCATGTAAGATGTACGATTATTATCTCCGTGTTCCAATATTGAAATTCTTTCCTTCCAAAACGACCATCAAACTAAGTGGAATCGACTAAGGTTAGCACAATGTTTAATATAACAAGTGGTTTCATACGCCAGTACGGCACTGTTGTCTTAAGTTATTGTGTTAAGTACTAAGTAACCATATTGAAAAAATGTCATGATTTTTTGTAAAAGCGCGGGTTTCAGGTAAAAACCAAATATATACAAATGTCACACAATGTTGAAATTGGTGAGTTGAACAGCTTTGTTGACAGTTCTTCGGCCATATCTTGGGGACATACGAAGTACACGAATAATCGTCTACCTCATATTTATTCCTCGGGCTGAACAATTGTAAGTTTGTGCACAGCTACGGAGACTCAAAATCTGTGAGTGCAGAGTTGGCAGTCACGTGGTCCGACATAAGCCCACGCTTTGTTACCACCTCTGAGGTGGGGCCAGCGTGGTTGAGATGACACGAGGCTGACGCTCAGTGAAGCCGGCTACTTCAGCCGAGGGAATGCCTGTCATTTCCGGCCAGCCTGAAGAATAAAATAAGGGGATGCAAGGGAATGCGGTTATTGGGGAGACGGGAGTACGTGGAGAAACCCCGCCTGTCGCCATGTTCCCCACACGCGAAAGCTCCGCCTGGGATGGAACCCAGCGGAGCATCTTTGGAGGCCTCAGAGGCTCTGGTTTGTCAAGTGATCTGATATTCACTAAGAACCGGTTTTACCACCGCACGTCAAAAAAAGAGTACGGCCAGATAGAAGTTAGCGTGACAGCGGGCTTAATCGAACCGAGGGTTTAGTCAATGTTGTGTAGCTGCCTGTTAGTATTCAGAATATTATGAGCATTTTAAAAATAAGTTTAATCATTGGCAGGTACTTCAAATCACTGCACTATACTTATATTTACATGAATATTCGTTATCGTCATAATTTTAATATGCTTATCAAATATGACTGCATTTTATTTCTCCCGTAACACCTGTTTGGAACAACTAAGGACTGGTTCATGCTTGGTGACCAAGAATTGGAAAATAAAGTAGCTGCTAGATGTAAACTTCCAAGTGGGAACATGAAACTTAGTGGTAGCCCCCAGCTAATTATTCATATGAGCCACAGGAGGTGGTAAAACCGGCCAAAGTATGAGAACCTATAAGCTTTTCAATGTAAGAAATAATGTTTAAAATCAACTTTACCAAAAATATTGCATACATGCTACCATACACACTGACATGCATGATATCAGTTAAGTTAGCAGCGTATTAAGTATGATAGTTAGTGAAATAATGAGACCAGTTCAGTCATATGAGGATAGTGGAGAGAAGCGATGGAGTCGGCCGGCCGCCANAAGTTAGCAGCGTATTAAGTAGGATAGTTAGTGAAATAATGAGACCAGTTCAGTCATATGAGGATAGTGGAGAGAAGCGATGGAGTCGGCCGGCCGCCNGATAGTTAGTGAAATAATGAGACCAGTTCAGTCATATGAGGATAGTGGAGAGAAGCGATGGAGTCGGCCGGCCGCCATGCTGTAACGCCATCTTGTATCTGGGTGACGACATTGACCACATGCAAATTACTTTGACCCCACGCCCATAACATTGAATGTCCTTGAATAAAAAATCCAAAAATTCCCCAAACATTAAAAATAATTATCAATAATTTTTTTAAAAATTAAAAAAATTTGGAAAATAAAAGTCTCTAAAGACTTACATGCAAGAGTTCTGGGGTTCTAAACAAAGATGTTGGAGCACACATCCTCCCGGCTCAAAGACCAGCAGACGATTAACACCCAGCAGTTTTCTTTCAATGGTTAATGCATCATACCCATCTCCCTCCAACCACAAGCTCAACCCCCTACACCAAACCACATAAGTATATTTACTGGCTTCCCTCAAATATATCATTGAATTTATGTCACACCTCCACCCCTCTACCATCACAATTTTATTGGCTCTTCAACTCCCTCTCCCCACACCAATAACCACCAATATGTATTTGCCGTTTTTTTGTCACCATTTTCCCTCCAAAGCCAGATAAAAATTTATTGATTTTACATCACACGCTAATCGCTTCTCTCTCCCAATTTCCTAACACCCATCCAAAAGGCAACCCCTTCACCTATCTCCATTCAATTAAGAATGTTAATCTTTGGGTATTTATTGTTCCCCCTCATCGGTACTATAGACCAACCAATTATTTGCCCTCGCTTAAGCCATAAATATTATTGCTCATTGGTTTCAGCATTGACCGCCGGAGTGTGCTAGTGGGGTAAAGTATATAAGTGAGTAAAATCGCCATACGCCACAGATAATCGTCTGATGTGAGATGTGATAGAACACACACACACTCTCTCTCTCTCTCNAAGTATATAAGTGAGTAAAATCGCCATACGCCACAGATAATCGTCTGATGTGAGATGTGATAGAACACACACACACACACTCTCTCTCTCTCTCTCTCTCTCTCTCACACACACACTCTCAATCTGTCTCGTCTCTTAACTGTTAAGCATAAAGGCAGGTATGTTATTTTATGGCTGGCTATTACATTACAAAAGGTCATAGTATTTTGTCGGGAGTGCTCACAATATAAACAAATTTTCCAGAAAATTAAAAATTCAGTTCAAATTTGGAGTAACTGTTCGGGCCAGCGAGGTTCTGGGAGAATACGTTGCCTTTAAATACAGTAGCGAAACATTATATTTATTAAAAATGTATATATCCGCCATCCATTTAATTTGCAAAAGCAATGTATAATGTCTTGCACCGCTACCTTGGCGCAACGTTTGCAATTACCCAATGTCCTCGAAAACACGAAATGATTGGTCGTTAGCATATTACACATCATAGCACACGTAAGTGTCGCCAACACTTTTATTGACGACATAAAAAAGACATGCAAATATCTTACAGCTGTAGGTCATTCATTTGTTAAAATATGATTCATCATCATTCACAGCATTTACTCGAGATTAAATTCCATCATCGCGAGAGCGGCTATTACACCCCAGAATCGCAGCAGGTTTTGGAATAAATAATTAGAATTGAATCTGGGAGGCCGAAACCGCGGTCACAAATTGTCTAAAAGGCAGTTGTCATTCATAACGAGAGAGGTTCGCCGAAGGATATTTGCACATTTGTAGCCCGAATTCGAAAGAAAAATTAAATCGCTGTTGTCTCTCTATATAATCACGCTACCTATAAAATTAAATTTATCGTTTGAATGCGACTACAACGAATCACTGCTGTTCGAAACTAAAAATAAATGAATTTGTGAAGCCTGACNAATTTATCGTTTGAATGCGACTACAACGAATCACTGCTGTTCGAAACTAAAAATAAATGAATTTGTGAAGCCTGACATCTCGAAAATACAGTAAAACCCTGTAAAGGAAAAATACCTTATGAGCAAGAAGTGTAGAAATATTGTCGTTCGGGGGTATGTACCGACGAAAATGCATCAGTGACTGTTCGCCAAAAAAAGTTTGTCCCCTTGCCAANTATTGTCGTTCGGGGGTATGTACCGACGAAAATGCATCAGTGACTGTTCGCCAAAAAAAGTTTGTCCCCTTGCCAAATATTTACATTTAAAAAATTAATTTTGCAAGCAATTATTTTGTAGTGAATGGAAGCAATGTGCGTGCTGCTTTCTTTAAGGGAAAAATGCTTAGAATAACTGAAAGAAAATTGAAAACTACATCCCTGTCCATCGGTATGTAATATGCACAGTGTGCATCTCCCCATCAAGGCATCATCAATAAACATTCCTTCCATGTTTACATTCAGTACTATTTAAAATGCAGGTATATGGAAAATAGTTTTAATACGATTACCCAGCATGCAGCGATACATATAGCAACAACTGAGCAAATATAAAATTCTGTATACACACAGAGAACTTACATTTCTGGGGGAAACAACTATATACTGTCAGGGAACAATGATATAAAATTCCACCCTCCACAAGTATGATACTGGATGTAACTATAATGTTTGGCGGGGGAAAATACCGTATATCCGTATATTAGTGTGCTCTCTGTTAAGTAGTGTATCTAAGCTGTGGTAGGACCCCGCCACCACACTGCTAAATGACTTAAGCCACGTGAAAGGTGAAAAGGGATCGCATGTTTGTGTGATATTCTGCCAGCAGGGGTCAACAGTTTTCACTCAATATGAACAACACGAACGAGGAGACAGTTTTATTCCTGAGATACAAGTCTCCTGTATTACTTACATAATTTTAATGCAATAAAAACTCCAGTAGAGGCACATACATAAATATCTACTAATTTTTCACGATGAAATAAATATATCATTGAAAACGATGTGATCATTCATAGTCACAGAATTGTAATCATTAAATGTAGGGCCATTTGAGATACTTCTCAGTCGCCCTTCATGAGATAAAACCACACCTAGCCAAAGACGATTATCTCTTTTCGGCAAATTCACAGATTTATCGCACAAATCACATAGAAAACGTAAAANACACCTAGCCAAAGACGATTATCTCTTTTCGGCAAATTCACAGATTTATCGCACAAATCACATAGAAAACGTAAAATAAAGCTTTACGTTCGAGAATCGAACAGGCAAACACGATTACAAATTATTAACATGTNAACAGGCAAACACGATTACAAATTATTAACATCTGTTCATTTTAAGAGCAAAATGTGTTGCAGCATGATCACTCACATCGAATCCACGATGTTAGCTGCGAGCTCTCAGAGCCACGAGCTATTTTCGTTATGGGGAAGAAAAAATATCTTAGGAAAAATCACAGAACTAAATAATACAATACTGTGTTGGTTGATATGTATTGATAAATCGCTTAATCGAGCACAATGATGAATTATTTGGTATAAGCAATTCACGTTTCACTGATAATTTCTATATTGAAAATTTTCACATCCAATTTTTTTTCATCTTAATTTCCAAATAGTGCTAAACTATTTAGGTTAAAAAAACTCACAGAATATTCGATTAGCACACTTCTGCATAACAAATGCAGGCCTCCTTTCATGAAATAAATCAATAAATATGTAACCTCGTAGTGCCAAAAAACCTAGAACATTTTGCACCGAAAAATANGCAGGCCTCCTTTCATGAAATAAATCAATAAATATGTAACCTCGTAGTGCCAAAAAACCTAGAACATTTTGCACCGGAATATATATATATACTCTTATGAAAACCGATTAAGGCAAGAGAATATTGCCCCCCTTGCATAAGCAGGAAAATAATTGCCCAGTAACGAACATACAATATTACACTTCATAGTCCGAACTATTCAATTATGTAGGGCCTATTTATATTTTCGAATGATTACGATATTCCGAGGCGCATAAAAGCATAGCATTTTTAGGTTAAATTAATTACGCCCCTTCGTCAGGAAACATCTATGTTTACACAAAGAGGCCTTCCTATTGGAAAAAAAAATTAAGCCAAGTCCTCTAACATTAATCTCTTAAAGAACACTGTAGTACACAACGTAATATGAGGACATGAATTCAATACAATATTAGGAATACCGATTATAAAAAACTCCAGTACACAACGAAGGCTTAAACTGCAGATATAAATTTACACATTAGCGATGTTTCATACAAAGCATGCCTGCGTATCATAGCCATATCCACGAAACACATTTTGAAAGGGCTAGAAGCCGGAGATAGCTCCTCCATAATTGGTTGTCATTTTTGCAACAAACTGTACATACTTACATGGTCTGCTACCACCATCACGCTCAGGAAGAGTTCTGATGCTCACGAACATTCTCGCCTGTAGCCTAGGCCAACCGGGTTCGATTGCCAGCGTGGTCACTCCCGGAATTTCGCATGTGTGAATCGTGCCCGATCTTGCCGCTGGTCTGCGGGTGTTTACGGGGATTTCCCGTATCCCCCGTCCTTCCATTCCGGGGCTGCTACATACTCACCTCGTTTCACCCTCATCGGCTCTCAAGACCTCGATATTAATAGCCTCCTAAATCACTCCGCTTCACTAATAAAAAAACAACAGATATCTCCAGGAAAGATAGACGAAGTCAGAAGGCCTACTGCAGTCTGCAAACTTATGATGATTTGGGCACTTATCTTCAGGACCTTAGTGAAAACAGCTCCAATGCCCTTTTTGCACCCATGACATATTCCAGGACGCGTCATGAGAGTGGGAGGGGGCGCAGCTATGCAGCGGTTAGAGCACTCGCCTCTCAACACGAGCACACACATAGCATCCTCCTCTTTGCGGTCAACAGTAGCGTGCTGGAAAACCGACCCACCCCCGGCGCCTTCGCAACATGACGAGCCAGGTTTGTCTCCCAGGAGGCTAGTTCCTGCGGGGCACTCGCTACCACTGTTCGCCCTCAGCTGTTGAGCGCTGTGAAATACTCTCTCACGCACTCCATTCTCGGCTAAAAACACACAATATATTCTCAATAGAAACATTGTTCGTTCCTACAAACTTGTACTTCTTTTTGGTGGGAAAATTATTTCTGATAAGTATACATCAGTCCCGCAGAGCTCGCCTCCTATCACGAACCCACATGCAGTGCCCTCTCCTTTGTGCCAACCGGTAGAATGCTTCCGGGGTGGGAAA